>MU759750.1:50574-105740 GCA_026770625.1 Nicotiana glauca | reverse complement strand
TTGGGCTGGGTAATTGGGTTTTAAATTGGGGCTGAAATGGGGTGCCAAATTGGCTAAAATTAAAATGCAATAAGGCCAAATCGTAAATAGCCAATTTTTCCCTTTTAATTTTATAAAAATAGTAATACTGATTTTAAAAACAAATTAAATATACTGGGTAAATAAGTATTATATAAATATTAATTAAAAAATACTGGGGTTAATTTTATAAACATAAAATGTCATAAATTACAAGATAGACTATAATTGCAATTATATGTAATTTGGCTTTAAAATACCAAAAAAATTTGTAAAAAAATATGCGAAAATTACTTTAATTATATTTAGGTGTAAATGTGGAAAAAAATGAATTATTCACAAAAATGATAATTTTGGGAATAATTATTGGATTTTATTTTGTAAAAATAGGCAATAAATTGGTTAAACAAAATCATTAAAAATGTCAAAACTCTTGGATGTGCTTATATATGCACCAATATGCTATTTTGGAAATATTTGGGCATAAAAATACTTAGGAAAAAATTGGGTATCAACAGCTGCCCCTCTTTAGCCGGAAAGGATGAAAGAGTTGTCGGGTAAAGATATGATGGCCAATTTTGACTGAAAGCGGTGGTTTGAAAAGAGTTTGACCGAGCTCCGGTTTATGAGCTACATACATATTCCTGGTTTTATAGGAATCAAGCCGTATGTAGTTCAAGAAACGTTGATGGAACATGCCAATGGAGATTTGAAAGGACGGTCACGGTGCTCGGGGGAAGCAAGAGGTGTTTTGAAGCTGATCGACTGCGAGAACCGGAGCGGGATCGCTCCTGTTGAGATGGTCGTTGCTAGGCGGTGTACCTGCAAGTGAGCAATATAGGCGTATATCGTGCATAAACTTAAACGTGATGCAAGTTCCCATTGGACCATGAATGCTGTCTTCGGACGGTTAGGATGATGTCCTCAGACCATGATGTCCTGGGCTATGAAGCGCAAAATTAAAGGATTCGCAGGCTACAAGATGACGTTCTCGGTCCATGATGATGGTGCCTCCGAAGCATGATGCCTTTGAATAATGATGTGCATGATATAAAGTGGGGTCCTCGGGCCATGGCATGGTGTTCTCGGGCTATGAGGATGATGCCTTCGAACAATGACGCCTTTGGCATGGTGTTCTCGGGCCATATTTCAACCCATGAAATGTAAGATTTGGCGGTATTTCAGCCGATGCAAAAGCGCAAATGGCGATATTCCAGCCGACAGAAATTTAAATAAACAGGCGACGTTCCAGCCGATGGAGAATTTAAATAATAGTCTGGCGATATTTCAGCCGATGCAAAAAAGTGTAAATGGTGAATATTTCAACCGATAGAGAATTTAAATAAAGTTTGGCAATGTTTCACCCGATGCAAAAGAATGTAAATGGCAATATTTCAGCCGATTGCAGGACGTAAGTAAAAGTGGCGATATTTCAGTCATGCGAGATGTAGGTAAAGGTGGCGATATTTCAGCCATGCAAGAAAGATAAGGTGGCGATATTTCAGCCATGAAAGTGGAGGTAGAGCTCAACCTTGGAAGGAAGAAAAGTGGCCTTATGCAGATAATACAGGATGGAGACAACGCTTAGTCTCGGAAGGCAGAAAGGTAGCCTTATGCAATGCAGAAAATGCAAATGGAGACAACGCTTAGTCTCGGAAGGCAGAAAGGTAGCCTTATGCAATTCAGAGAATGCAGATGGAGACAACGCTTAGTCTCGAAAGGCAGAAAGGTAGCCTTATGCAATGCAGGATAATGCAGATGGAGACAACGGTTAGTCTCGGAAGGCAGAAAGGTAGCCTTATGCAATGCAGGATAATGTAGATAGAGACAACGCTTAGTCTCGGAAGGCGGAAGGGTAGCCTTATGCAATGCAGGAAATGCAGATGGAGACAACGCTTAGTCTCGGAAGGTAGAAAGGTAGCCTTATGCAATTCAGATAATGCAGATGTAGACAACGCTTAGTCTCAAAAGGCAGAAAGGTAGACTTATGCAATGCAGGATAATATAGATGGAGACAATGCTTAGTCTCGGAAGGCAGAAGGGTAGCCTTATGCAATGCAGGAAATGCAGATGGAGACAACGCTTAGTCTCGAAAGGTAGAAAGGTAGCCTTATGCAATGCAGGAAATGCAGATGGAGATAAAGCTTAGTCTCGGAAGGCAGAAAGGTAGCCTTATGCAATGCAGGAAATGCAGATGGAGACAACGGTTAGTCTCGGAAGGCAATAAAGATAGCCTTATGAAATAAGATAAAAGGGAATAGTAAGAAAAAATTCTTAGCTGATAGCTGATCGTGATATTGCGGCTACTGGGGCCATTGCGTCCAGATAGCAAATGCGAATTGGCGCGACGGTTCAATGCGATTGCATAACATGTTTGGTAACTTTGTAACTTGGGTGCCTGCATCCAAAGAAAATCGTAAATTTTGTAAAGGGGAAAGGTTAGTTCATTTTCCCGTGGCTTCCGGCGTTGTGCGTCGCTGGGGTAGTGTTGCTAAACAACAGCTATCATAGTTATGCATGATTTAACAAATATAACGTAAGTAGAAAATAGTTTTGTTTAGATGAAGCAACGACTGCAACATGGTTCAGAGCACTGCAACCTCTCTTGCTCCGAAATTTTGAGGGTCCTCCTCAAAATTCTACCCCAGTTTACTGGGCTGGCACTTCTGACGGCTGCGCTGAACGAATGCAAGATTGACTTCGGAATTTTGAGGATTTTCCTAAAAATTCTGCCCCAGTTTACTGAGGTGACATCCTTGACGATGAGCGGCTGAAGACCATCTTCGGAATTTTGAGGGTCCTCCTCAAAATTCTGCCCCAGTTCCAATAATAGGGGGAGATGAGATTTTTATTAATTGTGACCGAACCCATAGGGCTGCCTACGTATCCCCTCTTAAATGGGAATCAGGTCAGGCGCAGTTCAAATTACATCATAAAGAAATCATAGGTGATTACACATAATATCATTTTNCTCCAGTTAAAACCCGGTGAATCATGTACGGACCTTGCCAGTTGGGAGAGAATTTCCCCTTGGCTTCATCTTGATGCGGGAATATCTTCTTCAACACCAGCTGCCCCGGTGTAAATTTCCTTGGCCTAACTCTTTTATTGAAGGCTCTGGACATTCTGTTATGATACAACTGACCGTGGCAAACTGCATTCATCCTTTTTCCATCTATAAGGGCTAACTACTCGTAGCGACCCTTTACCCATTCTGCGTCGTCCAACTCTGCTTCTTGTATGATCCCCAAGGAAGTAATTTCTACCTCGGCGGGAATGACTGCCTTTGTACCATAAAATAACATTTAGGGAGTTGCCCCGGTTGATGTGCGGACCGTGGTGCGGTATCCAGCAAGGCAAATGCTAACTTCTCATGCCATTCTTTGTGACTTTCGACCATCTTCCTTAGTATCTTCTTGATATTCTTGTTGGCTGCCTCTACAACTCCATTCATCTGAGGCCTGTAGGCTGTAGAGTTATTGTGTTTGATCTTGAATGCCTCACACATTGCTTTCATTAAGTCGCTGTTGAGATTGGAACCATTGTCAGTGATGATTGATTCTGGAACCCCGAATCGGCAAACAATACGATCACGGACGAAGTCTGCCACAACTTTCTTAGTCACTGATTTGTATGATGCTGCCTCAACCCATTAAAATAATCGATTTCCACCAAGATAAATCTGTGCCCATTTGATGCGGCAGGCTCGATAGGTTTGATAACATCCATTCCCAAGGCAGCGAATGGCCATGGTGAGCTTGTTGCAGTAAGCTCGTTTGGAGGCACCTTTATCATATCTGCATGTATTTGACAGCGATGGCACTTGCGAATGTACTAGATACAGTCTATTTCCATAGTCATCCAAAAATAACCTTCTCGGAGTATCTTCTTTGCTAAGACAAAACCATTCATGTGTGGCCCGCAGGTCCCTGCGTGCACTTCGTCCAATAGTCTGGTTGCTTCTTTTGCTTCGACACACCTTAACAAACCAAAATTGGGAGTCCTCCTATACAGGATTCCCCCACTATGAAAGATATTGTTGGATAGTCTCCGAAGTGTGCGTTTCTAAGTGGCGTTGGCAAGTTCTAGATACTTTCCTGTTGTCAAGTACCTTCTGATGTCGTGGAACCATGGTTTTCCGTCTGCTTCTTCCTCAACGTGAGGACAATAAGCCGGCTGATCATAAATCCTTACTGGGATGGAATCAATAAAATTTGCATTTGGATGCTGGATCATGGATGATAAAGTGGCTAATGCGTCAGCGAACTCATTCTGAATCCTGGGGACATGCTGAAATTCCGTCTTTATGAATCTTTTCTTCAACTCCTGTATGTGATGCAAATAGGGAAGTATCTTGGAGTTTTTGGTGGCCCATTCTCCTCGAACTTGATGTATGAGCAGGTCTGAGTCCCCGATCACTAGCAGCTCTTGAATGTTCATGTCAATGGCCATCTTGAGTCCCAGGATGCAAGCTTCGTATTTAGCCATGTTGTTTGTGCAAGGGAACCTGAGCTTGGCGGATACCCGGTAATACTGGCCGGTTTCTGATACTAAGACTGCCCCTATGTCGACTCCTTTGAAATTTGCGGCTCCGTCGAAAAACAACCTCCAACCATCATAGGATTCTGCAATATCTTCTCCTACAAACGATACTTTCTCGTCAGGAAAATACGTTTTCAGTGGTTCGTATTCTCCTTCAATGGGATTCTTGGCAAGGTGATCTGCTATGGCTTGTCCCTTGATTGCTTTCCGAGTCACGTAAACAATGTCGAACTCACTCAACAAGATTTTCCACTTGGCGAGCTTGGGCATGGGGTTCTAGAAAATATATTTCAGCAGGTCCATTCTGGATATGAGATAGGTAGTGTAGGCACAGAAATAATGCCTTAATTTCTGAGCTACCCAAGTCAGAGCACAACAGGTGCACTCAGATAGAGAATACCGGGCCTCGTATGGGGTGAACTTCTTGCTGAGATAATAGATGGCTTGCTCCTTTCTCCCCGTTTCATCATGTTATCCCAGGACACAATCGAATGCTCCATCCAATACCGCAAGGTAAAGTAATAGAGGTCTTCCTGGCTCGGAAGGAACCAAGACTGGCGGTGTTGACAGGTATTCCTTGATTCTGTCAAAGGCTTTCTGACAATCGTCGGTCCATCTAGTAGCAACTTCTTTCTTTAGCACTTTAAAGATGGGTTCACAAATGACTGTGAACTGAGCTATGTACCGGCTGATATAGTTGAGTCTCCCCAGGAAACTCATCACGTCCTTCTTGTTCTTTAGCGATGGCAATTGTTGAATGGCTTTGACCTTTGATGGGTCCAATTCTATCCCTCGATGGCTCACGATGAAACCCAGTAGTTTTCCGGCAGGAACCCCGAATGCACACTTGGCGGGATTCAGTTTCAGGTTATACCTTCTCAGTCTATTGAAGAACTTTCTCAGGTCTTCCATATTATTAGTGGCTTTCTTGGATTTGACGATGACGTCGTCCATATATACCTCGATCTCCTTGTGTATCATGTCGTGGAAGATAGTAGTCATGGCTCTCATGTATGTGGCACCAGCATTCTTTAACCCGAACGACATCATTTTGTAACAATACATTCCCCACGGCGTGATGAAAGCCATTTTCTCTGCATCTTCCTCATCCATCCATATCTGATGATACACAGTGAAACAATCAACGAAAGACTACAACTCATGCTTGGCGCAGTTGTTGATAAGAATGTGTATGTTTGGCAAGGGGAAGTCATCTTTGGGACTTACCCGGTTGAGATCCCGGTAGTCGACACAGATTCTAACCTTCCCGTCCTTTTTTGGTACCGGCACGATGTTGGCTAACCAAGTTGGATATTCTACCACTCTGAGAACCTTGGCTTTGACTTTCTTAGTGACCTCTTCTTTGATTTTCAAACTCATGTCGGGCTTGAATTTCCTGAGCTTCTATTTTACCGGCGGACAGGTTGGATCTGTTGGCAGTTTGTGAGCTACAATGGATGTTCTGAGATCAGTCATATCATCATACGACCAGGCAAATATGTCCTCATATTCTTTTAAAAATTCCATATACTCTTCCTTTTTTGATGGCGACAAATGAACACTGATGCGAGTTTCTTTGACGTTCTCTGTATCTCCCAAATTAATGACCTCAGTTTCTTCCAGGTTGGACTTGGGTCTATTCTCAAAATTCTCAACCTCTCTGACGACCTCTTCAGGTATTTCATCTTCTTCTGAGTCTATGTCCTTTGGTTGCGTTGTCTCGTCACAAGTCACAATCGTTGGTTCGTCGTCAAGATAAGTAATAGTAATGATGTGTGAAAATAGAGTAAATGATAGAGAAGATAATAAGTGCGAGATATATGATAAAACTAAAATGCTTTTGATTAAATTCATAATTGTTTGGAACATCTGAGCTCTTTTTCAAAATTAAAGACAATGCGGAAAGAAAATTAGTTAGTAGAAAAATAAAATGAGATGCATGGTGCTTTTGTTTAGCCTTGCTACCCCGAAGCTTTCCAGGCCCTGACGGTTCTGATAGTCCAATTATTGAGATGTGGCCTTCTGCTTAAGATATCATGCCAGAGTGCATGAACTAACCTTTGGGGAAAGGGAATAAAAATAAAAGAAAAAACAAAAAAAGGTAACAAGTTAGTGCGGGTTCTGAGAGAAAAGTATTGCAGTATTTAAACACATTGTGCGAGAATATAAATCGCGTCCTAATTTTGGTGTCTCGTTGTGCCCGAGGTAGGCCTAGCGACAAATAGTTTCGGAGAACTTATAATGCTAAATGCCTCATTTTATTGATAAAAATAAGGCGAATCCAAAATGACTCTAAATAACAGAAAATAAATGTCACTAGTGGCCGTTGGCCTTATTACATCATTAAGGCAAAATAAAGGACTCCTAACTACTTGGTCCCAGAAGGACCTTTCCCAGATTTGGCAGTCTTGTCTCCTTCGAACAGCTCCACCAACTCGCGTAGTCCTAGTAGTAAGTAGGCTCAGGCCAGATGTCCGCCCGCATTTTCTTCGATATTTTGGCAGTCTCCGATCCTCTTGATGAATTTTCCTTCCAGCTCTACTAGACCCCGCTCCAAATATCCTAGTCGGTTGTTGGCACTGACAGCCACTTCTTTCCACTCCTCGATCAATTTCTGATAGGCTTCTTGTATTTCCCAATGCTCACTTTCACACTCTCGAATTCTCTTGCGCAGTTGATTGTACTTAATTTGTGCTTCGGCATGCTAGTCAATAATTCTGTGACGTTGAATGAATCTCGACTGACCCATGTCATCATCTTCTAACCAACCCAAATAATGCGGCACGCAACCGTTGTGGTACCTATCTGGCTCAATGGATTCCTTTCCCAAAACAATTTTGCAATGCCACAAATGCTGAGCTTGGCACCTGTGAGGGCTATCATCGTCCTAGAAATCAGACCTGAGGTGACTTGTTTTATCGACCCTTGGTATGATTTGTTTTCTTCCAGCTTGCCTCATGGCTCGGAGAGGAACGTAAGGATAAGTCTCTCTCAAACCGATCAGTATGAGAAATGGTGCATCTCGGGACCGGACAATGAATTCATCCGTAGGGAACCACTCAAACATCCATTGCACCTGGTCTTCTTTCAGATTTTCGAACAATTCTACCCACCCTCTGGCGTCCTCTGGCTGAGCGAACATCTTTGGCACATAATTCATATGCCTCGGTTGGTGGAAAGTGATATGATTGTCCCAATCTCTGCGTAGGATCTCCTGTCGGTATTCTCTTTTCTGGAGGTGTTCCATGATCCAGAGTTGAAGCAATAAGTTGCAACCCTCAAAATGACTACCTTGTTGTTGACATTTGTCCAAGGCGCGGTATATCTCGACGACGATCATGGGCACTATGCTAAAAATTTTCCCACCAATCCCTTCCATCAAAGATTTGGTTATCATGGCTAGTGTGGTGTGGATCCTAGCCTTCTTCATAGGGAACACGATCATCCCCAAAAAAGCAAAACATGAAAAAAAAAACCCTTCTATGGACATGCCCCAATGGGGTGATAGCTAATTCATCTGAATATGTGCGGTATGACTTGCTATAGCCGTACCTTTCATATAGATAGTCAAACGGGATGTAAGAGTCTTTTAAACAGGTTAAGTCTGGGTTTTTCTTCAATCCCATCATCTTAAGGAAGCCTCTTCCTTTGCGATTTTCTGGCATAAGCAAACCCGAAGTCTCCCAAGGAATTCCATCTAGACCCCCTATCTCTTCAAGTAAAGGAGTCATTTCTAGATCACCAAAGCGGAACACAAATTTGTCGCTATCCCAAAACAACGTTGCAGCCTCTATGATTCTGTTGTTAGGCTGAATCTCTAGGAGAGAAGGCAGATTCCCTAGGTACTTGCGGACGAGTGTTTGATCACTTGAATGGAGGTCGTTCCACCAGTTCAGTAGCCTTGGATGAATGTTGGTTACCATGCCAAATCTGGGGATCTCGTGCCTCATTTTCTGCAAAACAGAGTGTTAGGCCCCTACCCCCACCAGACTTGACTATTTAAATCAATAATTAGCATAGCAAAGCAGTTAAGTTTTCCAAATAAATGCACAGAACGTGGAGGTGTCCGTTTGGATTTTAAGGAAACCTGGTGGACTTTGGACAAGGCTATCTTAATGAGTCATTATGTGGACAACATAACTGACTCAGCTAGGTTTGACCATGATGCATGTACAGTTTAACGGAGTAAGGTTTTCTATCTTGAAGTGCTAGACTGGTACCCTTGAGCGGAAAACTCAAGAGGGAAAGGCATGGAACCGTCGACTACACCGTTGATCGACTGGTTTTATCGCAAATATGCCTTTTCCAAATTTAGGGGGTGATAATATCGGAAGAGCGCAACCACTCATTATAAGCGTTGCTATAGGATTTGTTTTGGCACGAGTGGAGTATGATGTTGAAGATGCAATTTACAAGAATGAAACAGATTGACATGTATTTTCACGTACATAAAATAAATGATTACAATAAATGCTCGAAATTACAATGGCATTGAAATAATAAAGCAGTAAGGAAAGCAGCAAAATGAAAGGAAAGACATGAAGAGCCAAGTTAGTTTTTCATGATGAAATAATGAAAAGGAAAGAAATAAAGGTAAATAAAGAAATAACGAAGTCACAAATAACATGTAATGGTAAAAAGCCTAAAGAAATTCCCAGCAGAGTCGCCAGGCTGTCGACGCAGCGGAATCGGGTGCACGACATTCGGGAAGACAACTCTTTTTCCACTTTGGGAATTGGGTTTTTTGAGAGTTTGAAGAGTCTCCACCTAATGATTATAGTGCATTAGGACACTTTTAGAAAAAATTAAAGATGTAAACCAGAGTTTTGGGTAAGGGCTTGAAATTAACCTGAGGGGAAGGTGTTAGACACCCCTCAAGATCCACTAGTGTGGTTCCCGACCATGCTATAATTGTGACTTTAAATGCAAGTGAAAATAAACAAGTACAAGAAGCACAAAAGGTTAAAAGAAATGCTGAATTTTAAAAAGGAGTAGTTTGGTAAAAATGTGCAAATAGAAGGAAGAAGTCAAGTTCTTAGTGTGAACAAACCGAAAATCATGTGAGAAAGAGAAATTGAAAGTGCAACAGTTTTTAAGATTCAGAAAGAATTGTTAAACTAATAAACAGGGAGGAGGGGGTCCTGGGTTTATACATTACATGGATCATTCGCACAACACTGGTACCCAATTGTACGCGGAGTGTTATCGTGTAATCATCATCGCCAGGTCTACCCTTCCCACCCCGTTAAGGTATTAAAGCACGGAACGGTATCGTTTACTTATCTCATGCTACTACCCTTCCAAATCCTATCAGTCCCGGGGTATTAGGACTTCTAATCCTAGAGGGAAAAGAAAGGGATGAAGGCCTTTATGGAGTTTAAAGGATAAAATTCTAGCTCGACATTCAAAATAAATATCATATAAAAAGGTAGAACAAACAAGCAAACAAGGCTCAAATTAACCCCAGAAGTCAAACAATCATTTAGTTTAGCATGCCTTGACAAATACTAATTCGATCTTAGATTAAAATTAAGCAGCGAGCGGACTGGTTTAACACATGTATTTAGACAGAAAGTCTGCATTAGGCCACTTGGATACAGTTGCCAAGGACTGACCCAATTAATTAATTAGCCAACCCTTTGTCTATGTATTAAAATAAAACTAGGCGTAGGATCTGTTAATTTCAGGAAAAGATGTAAAGAGTTACCAGTAATTTCAGAAAAGATGCAAGTTGATTTTAGAGAAAAGAGGCATCAGTTTTAGCAAAGAGAAAAGATGCGAACTGCTTTTAGAAAAGGAATTACCAGTTGTTTCAGAAAAGATGTAGACTGATTTAAAAGGTTTACGAGCTTCAGGAAAATGCAGATTGATTATGAGAAACGGTTTACCAATTTTAGTAAAGACAGATATGAGTTCAGCAATTGGTATTGTTTTAGAAATGAATGAGACTATTAAAGACGAGATTTCCTACAGGCATGCTTTCTATACGTCTACTGATTTTAACACCCTTTCATAACATTAATATGAGTCTTATACACATGATTTCTATATGCAACTTTGTTGTTAAGCCTATAATGGTTTGCCTAATGACATTTGTGTATGCAAAAATGCAAGAGCCTATAGGCATGATTGCTATATGCGTAATTACAGAACGTGGATGTTAAATCCTATGGACATGCTTTCTAGGTGATTTGCGTTAAATCCTATAGGCATGGTCTCTATGTGATTGAATCAGTATTATAGATCCTATAGGCATGATTTCTAGTCTGATAAAAATAAAATCCTAAGTCATGATTTCTACCGCTTGGATGCAAGAAAAGTAAAGACCCATCCCATACCCTTTTACTATAGTTCCCCAGTTTCATACAAAATTATTACAAACCAATGAATCAAACAGGAAATTAAAAGATACATCAAAAGCTAATAGCTAGATCCGAGCAGCCTAATTCAACCTTAATGTCTGGTAACATGCGAATGAGCCATTTCCGGGATTCAAATTTTCCAAAGCCTTCTCTTTATCCAAGGTGTTTCAAAGTTCCAAGGAATCTCGGGGATTCCAGGCATTGCTTACACCCAGGATACCATTAGCATTAGAATAGTGCAGTGTGGAAGAGCCAGCTCTCGGGCATCCAAGTTCAGAGGGAGCTCAGGGGTCCAAAAGCATGGCTTGCAAGAGAGGGGCAGACCTTATAGCTAAGAGTAAGTGCAAAGTGAAAGGGAGTTGGGGAGCCATGACAAGTGGTGGTCATACCTAGCCACAAGGTAGGCTGGCACACCCGTGACCACTTGTTTGGTTGAACAAGTTAGGAGCAGACCTTTTGAAGGTCAGACTAAAGTCTGGATAGTGATTAGGACACTATCAGACCCAACTCCAGGGCTCAGACACGTAGAGGGGGAAAAGGAATGGGACTTGATTGAGTTTGGGATTCAAAGAATCCAGTTCAGGATCATAGACAGCAATATTGGAGTGCTGTTATGCCCTGAACCNGAGCATGTGACAATATGCTAGAAACAAATGGGCAGAATTAAACACATTGTTGTTGAGGCATGTAAACTAATTGAGACATACCACTATAGAAGCAAAAGAGTGTAGAAGAAAGCAAACACAGTCCACAGCAAGACAAGTATCAGAAAGAGAGAGTATATAAGTGAAAGTGAATTGTGAACTCAGATTTTTGTGTGTTCGTGTGTTCAAAGAGAAGGGAGTAGAGTATTTATAGTGTAAGAATAGGCAGAAAATAAGTTAAGGATTGCAGTTCAGCAATAATTAGGGGAAGAAGTGTCAATTAGAATTAAATAGTATCAAAGACCTCCCTTAAATAAGGAATCAAAAATCAAATAGTAACATGCAAGTGCTAAACAAGGAAAGAGATCACATAGGCTTAATATGACTAATAAGGAAGTATTTCAAGCATAATACAGGTACATAGTAGGTTATAGAGGCTAGATTCATCAGACTCTAATCAAGGAAAGGTCTATAAGAATCGAATACCAATATAATCAAGGTAAGGGAATCAATAAACTTGAGTAGGAAAGGCAGGGGTCGAGATTTCAAGGCAAGCATTCAAATAGGTCTGAGAAGCAGGGCAATCAGTACAATAAGGAAATAATCAATCATAAGAGTGCAATCAAAATCACACAAAGAGATTTGAAGTCAGCCCATAATTAAGGGCTACATTGAGAGGGAAATTTAACATATAAAGGAATGCATAGCCTTAGGCATGTGAGTTTAAGTTGTGGCAAAATAATAGTATGTAGCAGTAACTAAAAGGCATGATAGTCAAGTTTCAGTGCTTTAAAATAGAGAAAAGATTCAGAAGCATGCAAAGAACTCAGAACCAAAAAATAGTCAAGAGAATGGAAGCACAATGCAATTTCAATGAACGAGTTGCACAAACAAAAAGAGATTGAATAGTTCCCAAAGAAACTAAGGTTTTCGAGAATCAAACGAGTTTAGAGGAGATGAGCAGTCAAACAAACAAAACAAGTTTAGAATCCTGGATAAGCCCCAAAATTAAGGATTTCACTCATGCTAAATCAGATATAGGAGAGGGTAAATCAAGTGAATAACAAACAGAAACTCAAACAAGATCCCAAAATTAGGGCTTTTAACATGCTAATTCAGATAAAAATAAGGTGAATCAAACCACCACTAACAAACAGACCAGGAAACTCAAACAAAATCCCCAAGAAAATTAGGGTTTTCAACATGCGAGTTCAGATAGAAGATAATACAAACAAACACAGTAAAAACATGTCGAGATTCAGAGAAGAGATGTTCGAGATAAAATAACATGAAACCCTAGTTGAGGAAAATAGAGTTTCTGAAAGCAAACATTAAAGAATCTTTGAGAAAAACGCATATAAGGTTCACATATACATAGATCCAGAACAGATCTAAAATAAATCGAAGGAACCTCAGAGATTAGGGTTTCGTAAGAAACCCAAGAGACGAGATAGGCTTTGGAAACCATTGATCTGAGCAGAGAAGTCGAAGATCGGAATCGAATGGCCATGGCTGGCCGGATAGAGGTTGAAGATGACCGGAGAAAAGCCATCGAGCAAAGCTTGGTCGAGACCTTTTCAAGATCTGGTCCTAGGACCTTAGAGATGAGATCATAGAAGTCATGGGAGCCCGGTGTAGGGCTCCGATGAGTCTAGGGAGCCATGGATTAGGGTTTTGATGGGAGGCGTCGGCTAGGGTTTTGAGAGAGCTCAAGAGACAAGAGCGTTTGAGGGAGGCAGATTGGGAAAATGAGATAGGGTTAGGCGGTTGTGTGAAATTAAAAAGGTAAGAAGTAACGGTGGTCGTTGATCTAAATGATCAACGATCGAGATTTAAAAGGGATATGGGTTGGGTCGGTTCAATATGTACTGGGTCGGGTAGGCATGTTAATTGGGATGGGTAATTGGGTTTTAAATTGGGGCTGAAATGGGGTGCCAAATTGGCTAAAACTGAAATGCAATAAGGCCAAATCGTAAATAGCCAATTTTCCCCTTTTAATTTTATAAAAATAGTAATACTGATTTTAAAAACAAATTAAATGTACTGGTTAAATAAGTATTATATAAATATTAATTAAAAAATGTTGGGGTTAATTTTATAAGCATAAAATGTCATAAATTACAAGATAGACTATAATTGCAATTATATGCAATTTGGCTTTAAAATACCAAACAAATTTGTAAAAAATATGAGAAAATAGTAAATGTGAAAATAAAAATGAATTATTCACCAAAATGATAATTTTGGGAATACTTATTGGATTTTGTTGTTAAAAAATAGGCAATAAATTTGTTAAAAAAATCATTAAAAATATCAAAACTCTTGGATATACTTATATATGCACCAATATGCTATTTTGGAAATATTTGGGTATAAAAATACTTAGGGAAAAATTGGGTATCAATAGACCGTAAGCTAGCAAGGTCATTGGCCTTACTGTTTTGATCCCGGGGCACGTGTTGTAAGGTCTACTCCTTGAACCGATGTAATGTTACCTGCAGCTTATCCAGGTACCTTTGCATATGTTCTTCGCAAAACTTGAATGTTCCATTAACTTTGTTTACCACGAGGAGGGAGTCGCACTTAGCTTCGATCACCTCCGCCCCAAGCTTTTGGCTAGTTTGAGACCTGCAATCATGGCCTCATATTTGGCCTCATTGTGAGTCAATTTTACGATTCTAATAGATTGTCTAACTACATTGCCTGTCGGTGGCTTCAATACGATGCCAAGTCTGGACCCTTTTGCACTCGAAATGCCATCCGTAAAGAAGGTCTAGATTCTTAAAGACGTGCCCAAGTTTACCAACAACTCTCTTTTGACTTTGGATATTAGGGTAGGCATAAAGTCGGCCACAAAATCTGCAAAAAATTGGGATTTAATGGCTCCCAGGGGTCGATATTCAATATCATACCCGCTGATTTCCACGGCCCATTTGTCTAGTGGTTCTGAGAGTTTGGGTTAATTCATTATATTTCGCAATGGGTAAGTAGTCACAACATATATAGGATGACACTAAAAATATGATTTCAGTTTCCTAGAGGAGCTTAGCAAAGCTAGCGCCAACTTTTCTAGGTGAGGGTACCTAGTTTCGGCCTCACCCGGGTTCCTACTAACATGGTAAATTGGAAATTGTGTACCTTGTTCTTCCTGAACCAGGACTCCACTTACCGCAATCTTCGATGCTGCCAAGTACAGTGTTCGTCTGCCTTCGGTGTGTGAGGCACTGGTGGGCTCGATAGATACCGCTTGATTTTCTCCAAGGCTTGTGGGCATTTTGGGGTCCATGGAAAGTTGTTCTTCTTCTTTAATAGCAAAAAGAATCGGCAAATCTTATCGGAGGACCTCGAGATGAATCGTCCCAGGGCGGTTATGCGTCTGGTTAATCTTTGCACAGCCTTCACGTTCTCCACAACCGTGATATATTTGATGTCTTTGACCTTGCCAGGGTTTATCTCGATTCGTTGGTTGGATACCATGAACCCAAGGAATTTACCTAATCCGACTTCGAACGCATATTTCTCCAGGTTCAGCTTCATATTGTACTTCTTCAATAGTTTAAAGGTCTCCTACGAATGTTTTAAATAATCCTCTGCTCGTAAGACCAACATACCGTTAATGCAAACTTCCATTAATTTCCCTACTTATTCCTCGAACATCTGATTTACTAGGTGTTGATAAGTGGCATCAACATTTTAATCCAAATGGCATCAAGTTATAGCAGTATGTGGCATATTTAGCATGAGGTTTTTTCCTGATCATCCGGGTACATTCATTTTTGGTTGTACCCAGAATAGGCATCAAGAAAATTGAGGATCTCGTGGTCGGCCGTGGTAATCGATTGATGTTGGGCAAAGGGAAAGAGTCCTTGTGACACGCTTTGTTCAATTCCTTATAGCCTATACACATTCTTAATTTGTTCCCTTTCTTAGGGACTACCACTATGTTTTCTAACCAATCCGGGTATTTAACCTCTCGAATGGACCCTACTTTAAGGAGTTTAGATACCTCGTCCTTGATGAAAAAATGTTTGACTACGGACTGGGGCCTCCTCTTCAGTTTGACTGGATGGAATTTCGTGCCCAGGTTTAGCTTGTGAGTGGTTATCTCCGGTAGGATCCCTGTTATATCAAGATGGGACCAAGCAAAACTATCTATGTTAGCTATAAGAAATTGAATGAGTTTTTCCTGAGCTCGGGAGTTAACCTTGTGCCTAGGTATACCTTCTGATCGGGTAGATGCTCGATCAATATGACATGTTCTAGCTCTTCGATTGTTGATTTATTAGCGTCAGAATCATCAGTGACTATAAAAGATCTGGAAACCTATAATCATCGTCTTTGTCATTCCCTATTTATTCGGTTGGGTCGTGGCTGGTGTCGGTGATTGCATTTGGCCTCTTTCTTTGTACCCAAACTTGGTTCCTTCGACGTTGTGAGTGTTGATTTCGGAATAACTTCTTTGACTGCAAACATCTCTTTTGCGACTGGTTGTTTTCTGTAGAAGGTTTTAATCCCTCTCGGAGTTGGGAATTTTAACACTTGGTGAACAATCTAGGGCACTGCCTTCGTGTTATGGATCCATGGCCTCCCGAACAGGGCGTTGTACCTCATGTCTCCTTTGATCATATAAAACTTGGTCTCTTGGATGGTCCCCGTGGCATTTATGGGTAATGTTATCTCCCCCTAGTGGTTTCATATGCCATGTTGAATACGTTCAGAACTCGGACTACATGCACAATTTGATCTTGTAGGCCAAGTTGTTCTACGACCCTCGACCGGATGATGTTGGCTGAGCTACCTGGATTAATTAACACACGCTTAACTTGAGATTTTTTATGAGTACAAATATTACCAGTGCATTGTTGTGGGGCTGCAAGATCCCTTATGCATCCTCGTTGTTGAAAGATAAATTTTCCTCTGGTATGTAGTCTCGAGTCTATTTTTCTCTTATGATGGATACTTTGGTGCGCTTTAACATCGACCCTTGAGGGACATCGACCCCACTGATTATCATGTTAATGACATGTTGAGGTTTTTCTTGTTCGGTCTACTTGTTAAAATCCCTATTTCTGAAATGATTCTTGGCTCGGTTGCTTAGGAATTCTCGAGGGTGTTCGTTGTTGAATAATCGGGCTACATCCTCCCTCAACTGTCGGCAATCCTCTTTTTTGTGGCCGTGTGTGTTGTGATATTTGCACATCTGGTTTGGATCCCTTTGTGTTAGATCGATTTGTTGATTTCGAGGCCATTTGATGTCCTTGATGTATCTGATAGCTGACACGATATCAACAACATCAATATTAAAGTAAGATCCTGATAACCTCGGTGCTTCTTTAGGCCTAATAGGCCTCCCAAAACCGTTCTTGCTCATGAAACCCCAACTATTCTGACCTCGGTCATTTCTCCTTTAATTTTACACAAAATTTCATTCGGACCCACTGCTCCTTCGATCTCCATTGTACAGCTGGTACCGATACCTGCTTGACCTCCCGTTCATAATCGATATCTCTCTTAGCTCTATCAAGAGATATGACAGGATAAACGGATTCGGAAGGAGCCCCAAGTTAATCATTCTTGACTCTGATTTTCGATTGATATTGGTTACGCATATCCTCCCAAGTAACTGCCGTACACTCTATCAGATTCTGCTTTAGCTGTTGTGAAGCCACCGAGCTTCGAACATTGAGTACTTGGGTGAAAGCTTGAATGGCCCAAACATCAACAATCGGTGGAAGATCCATCTGTTCCATTTGAAATTGGGATACGAGCTCTCTAAGCATTTCATTATCCTTCTGTTTTACTTTGAAAAGGTCTGACTTCCTCGTCTCGACCTTAATAGCCTTATCGTGTGCTTTCACAAAAGAATCTACAAGCATGGCAAATGAGTCGGTAGAATTATAGGGTAAGTTGTGATACCATATCATGGCTCCCTTTGACAAGGTCTCTCCATATTTCTTTTGCAAGATAGATTTAATATCATCATCCTCCAAGTCATTGCCCTTGATAGTGCATATATTTGAGGTAACATGTTTGTTCGGGTAGGTCGTTCTGTTGTACTTCAAAATTTTAGGCATGCAGAACTTCTCAGGGATCAGCTTGGGAGTCGTGCTCGGAGGAAAAGGCTTTTGTACTAACTTCTTAGAGTCCAAGACCTGCAATATAGGTGTAGCTCCTCGGATTGGATCAACCCTGGAATTATAGGTTTCCACCTTCTTATCGTTTGCCTTAATTTTTTTCTCCTCCGATTCTATCCATTTTCTTAATTCATCTAGCATCTTCATGATTATCGGGTTGGTTCTTGACTCCTTCTGATTTGATCTCTCTGAGACCAGTTCATCTTTGTGAACAACTTTCCCGGGTGGTTCGGGCTCAATCCTACTTGATGGGCGGCTCTAGTTGTGGAGCTCGGCTATTGCCACCTGTTGGGCTGTAGAATTTTGAAGATTACTTGCAAGTTGATTCCACCATATTCATCGCCTTGTGTGCTTTGTTGTAATGACCCCGGTCGGTCGTTATGAGAGTTGTATCCCGTTCCCCCATTTACCTCTCCTTTTGTTCTCAACACCTGTTACAGGTCTTACCAGGTTGGTCGGTATGGGTCCGAAGATATTTTGGAGTGAATTGAGGCATTTAGTCTCATAATTGAAAGCTTAAGTTGGAAAAGACAATCGGATGTTGACTATGTGTAAACGACCTCGGATTTGGAGGTCTGTAGTAGGATTAGGCTTGAAATGATGAAAGTTGAAATTTTGGAAAGTTTGACCAGGAGTGGACTTTTTGATATTGGGGACGGATTGGATATCCAGAAGTTGGAGAAGGTTCGTGGTGTCATTTATGACTTGTGTGTAAAATATGAGGTCAATCGGACGTGATCTGATAGGTTTCGGCATCGTTTGTAAAATTTTGATATTTGAAAGTTCATTAGGATTGAATCCATGTGCAATTCATGTTTTTGACATTGTTTGAGGTGATTCGAGGTTCGATTAAGTGCATATGATATTTTTGGGACTTGTTGGTACATTCGGACGGGGCTCCGAGTGGCTCGGGTATGTTTTGGATGGGGCATATTTTGGAGTGCTGAGGAAAAGCCTCAAGTGCGAACTTGGGAGGGAAAGTGTGGACCGCACAATTCTTCTCGCGGTCGCAGATCGAAGATTCTGCAGGTTTGATTGTCTGATTTTGGAAGCTTATATCTTTTAATCTATAAGCAATTTAGAGATTATCCAAAAACAAAAGTTGTAGTCCTTTGTGTCTTGTTTCCAGAACGATAAGGAAATCATCATTTGGACATTTTTACTGAAAGTTATGGCGAATTTACTAAAGCGTGGTAGTGCATATTTTGCTGAAGTGCGGCTGCTCAATTTGGATCACGGCCGCAGAACCTGGGATGTGCATATCGTGTACTATATAAACGAGGATTAGGCTATTATTTCATATTTTGACTTTTGGAGCTCAGTTTGTGGCGATTTTTCGTGGGTTTTTCAATAAAATTATTAGGGTATGTGATTCTAACTCGGTTTTGGTTAATATACATGAATATATCATTGGTTTCATCATTTAATTATACTTTGAGATGGAAATTTGGTGAAAATTGTAAAAACTTCATAAACTATAATTTGGGGATTTAAAGGTCGAGTTGTGATCGGATTTGACTAATTTTGGTATGGTTGAACTCGTGGTCGAATGAGTATTTGGATTTTGTGACTTTTACATGATTTCAAGACGTGGGCCCAGGGCCTGTCTTTTGAGTTGACTTTTTGACTTTTGACTTAATGCTTAGTATTTTTTTTAATTGATTTGTTTAGCTCGTGTTGATTGTATCAGATTGTTTGTGGCTATATTTGAGGTATTCAGAGGCTGATTTATGGGGCAAAGGCGAGTTGGAGTAGAGATTTGCTCGGATTGAAGTAAGTAATAGTTCTAAATATGGTCTTGAGGGTATGAAATCCCGGGTTTTGTATTATGTGATTATTTTGGAGATGATGTACATGCTAGGTGACAAGCGTGTGGGCGTGCACTGTGGGAATTGTGACTTGGTCCATTCCGTGAAACTAAAAAGTTGAATAAACTTGTTGTTAGCTATATGCTCTCCATGTGTTATAGAAATTGATTGTGAAATCTTATTAGAGACCATGTTTAGGCTATATGTTGGTACTGTTGGGACCCACAAAGGTCGTGTTACATGCTGAATTACCTGCTAAATGCTATTTGTACTCAATCTCAGTTTTTACTCCCAGTCTCTATTATTCTTGTCGATACATCATATTATTGCTGTTTGGGCTGATTTTCCTAATTTTTGAGAGCCCGAGAGACTGGAGAGATTGATGACTGAGTGAGGTCGAGGGCTAGATTGTGAGGATATTTATTGGATCGGGCTGCACGCCGCAACATATTTCATTGTTTTATGCCATGATTGGCTTGATATAGCGCTTAGGCTGTAGGATGCCCTCCGGAGTTTGTACACACTCCTAGTGAGCACAGGTACCTACTGAGTGCGAGATCTGAGTGCTAAGTGACCGTGAGGATTGAGTGATTGTGAGGGTGTAGTGAATGGGAGGACTAGGTGATTGATGCCTTGAGACGCTGTATATAATTTATTATTGTTGCAAATAGTTGCCTTATATCACTATTTTGAAACCTTCTAAAAGATAATTTTTATCTTGTTTTACTTGAACTTGGCATGAAGAAACTGATTTGACTAAATTTGCCAGAATTGGGAAGTATGTATGTATTTCCTTGTTGAGTCTACTGAAAATGAATTATAAGTGTGTAGCTCATCACTATCTTTCAGTTCCTTATTTATTATTGTTACTTACTGAGTTGGTTGTACTGACGCTACACCCCGCACTTCGTCTGCAGGTCCAGGAGTTTCTGGATGCGGATGGTGTTGATATTTCACATAGCTGACCATTGGAGATATCGAGGTAGCTGCCAGGCATTCACAGTCCTTGTTTCTCCTTCATTATCTTTTTTCTCCCGTTGTATTTAGATCCAGACTTGAATAGACACTTTATTTCTAGACTGATTATGTGTAGATGCTCATGGGCTTAGTGACACCCCGATATTGAGAGTTATTTTCTGTACTCGTGTTTTAGGATTTTACCCCTATTTAAAAATACTTTGCTATTTAGAAATTTCTTGATTTATTTTCTGTTAAATAATTGAAGTATTTTGGAAAGATTTGCTTACCTAGTACCATCGATAGGCGCCTTCACGACCTATTAGGATTTGTATCGTGACAAGTTGGTATTAGAGACTAGGTTACATAGGGCTCACGAGTCATGAGCAGGTTTAGTAGAGTCTTGCTGATCAGAACTGAGACGTCTGTACTTATCATTAAGAGGTTGCCAAACCCGTAGGAAACATCACATTCTTGAATTCTTGTCATGCGAATCTATTGATTCCAGTAACTAAACTTCTGTTATTGTATTCTCTTATAGATGGTGAGGACATATACTACCGGGTAGGATATACAACACTAGTACCACCAGTCAGGGCCAAGAGATACCGAGGTCGTGGCAGAGGTCGCGGTAGGGGTAGAGGTGCAACCTGACAACAGCTAGGGCAGTGCCTGTGGACCTACTAGTTGCCCCAAATCATGAGCAAGTTTCGATTGTGGATGATCTAGTGGAGCCAGCTCAGGCACCACCCGTGCCTATTGTGATTCCAGGACTTCAGGAGGCCTTAGCTCTGATGCTGACCATGTGCACCAGTCTTGCTCAGGAGGTCTCTTTTCCATCCACTTATCAGGCCGGGAGAGGTACTCAGACTCCCATCGGCCGCACATCAGAGCAGGCGATGCAGGGATTCCAGACACCGGGGGCACCACTAACCGAGCCGATTGCAGCTGCTTAGGATCATGTGGTTCATGTTATGTCTGATGATGAACAACGTAGATTGGAGAGGTTTCGGAGACTACACACTCCATCTTTTAGTGGTATAGAGGTAGGGGATGCACATGGCTTCTTGAACAAGTGTTAGAGGATACTCTATATAGAAGGTATTCTAGAGACTAGTGGTGTCTCATTCACTACTTCTCAGTTCTCTAGGGCTACCTTCTGTTGGTGGCAAGCTTATGAGAGGCGTAGGCCGGTCGGTGCAGCACCACTTACTTGGAAGGAGTTTTTGTTCTCTTCTTGGAAAAGTTTGTGTCGCAGTCTAGCAGGTAGGAGTTGCGCGGATAGTTTGAGAAGTTGTGTCAGGGTGATATGTTTGTGACGGAGTACGAGATAAGATTTTCTGAGTTGGCCAATCATGCATTTTGGTTAGTTCCCACTGATAGGAAAAGGATCAGGAGCTTTATTGATGGCCTCACGTTTCAACTGTGGTTGCTTATGACTAGAGATAGGGTATTTGGTGCTACTTTTGATGAGTTTGTTGACATTGCTCGGCATATAGAGATGGTCCGCAGCCAGCAGCGAGTTGAGAGTGAGGCCAAGAGGCCTCATGGGTCAGGTGGTTTTAGTGGTGTTCTTTTTAGAGGTCAGTTCTACCATGGCATGGGTCGTCATTACAAACATGCTCAAATGACTCACCCAGTTCACCGTGGTGCATTATCTTGCCATCGTTCTCACAGTTCTCATCAGGTTCACTCATCTCTTAGTGTCCTTCCACCTCAAAGTTCATCCCGTGCTCCATCGGTTCAGGGCTCATCTATGTCAGGTCCTTCTACCAGCTATCCCGGTGCTCAAGGCCCCCCTCAGTCCCCTTCACCAGTACTAGGGAGTTGCTTTGGATGTAAGGAGTTTGGGAATATGTTGAGGAATGTCCTTGTAGTCAGGGAGGTCTAGCGTATCAGAGGAGTCAGGCTGCATCATATGCACCTACTGCTATACCACCCGCTTAGCCAACTTAGGATGGGGCCTAGTCAGCTAGAGGTTGCGCTAGAGGGGGAGGCCGATCAAGGGACGGCCATGCCCGATTCTATGCTCTTCTCGCCAGACCAGACATCATTGCTTTAGATTCGATGATTACAGATATTGTCTCAGTTTTCCATAGGGATGCCTCTGTATTATTTGACCCTGGTTCCACTTATTAGTATGTCTTCTCATATTTTGCCCCTTATTTGGATATGCCTCGTGATTCCTTTGTTTCATTTGTTCATGTCTCTATACCGATGGGAGATACTATTAATTATGGACCGTGTATATCGGTCGTGTGTAATGACTATTCTGGGATTGGAGATTATAGTTGATCTATTATTAGTTAGTATGGTTGATTTCGATGTGACCTTGGTATGAACTTGTTGTCTCCATGTCATGCTGTTCTGGATTATTACGCCAAGACCATGACATTGGTGATGTCGGAATTTCCAGGGATTGAGTGGCAAGGTTCTCTAGACTATCTTCCTAGTAGAGTGATTTCTTACTTGAAGGCTCGACAGATGGTTGGGAAGGATTTTCTATCTTATTTGGCCTTTGTGAGGGATGTCGGTGGAGATAGGCCTACTATTGATTCTGTTTCGGAGGTGCGAAATTTATCAGATGTGTTTCCTGCAGATTTGCTAGGCATGCTGCTCGAAGGGACATACATTGATTTTAGTATTAACTTGGTGCCGGGCACTCAGCCCATTCTATTCCTTCGTATCGTATGTTACCAGCTAAGTTGAAGGAGAAGATTCAGGAACTCCTTGATAAGGGGTTTACTAGGTCTAGTGTGCCACCTTGGGGTGTACATGTTCTATTTGTGAAGAAGAAGGATGGTACTATGAGAATGTGCATTGATTATAGGTAGTTAAACAAGGTCGTAATCAAGAACGTATCCTTTACCGTGTATTGATGATCTATTTGACTAGCTTCAGGGAGAAAAGGTGTTCTCCAAGATTGATTTGAGGTCTAGGTATCACCTGTTGAAGATTCAGGACTCGGATATTCTAAAGACAGCTTACAGGACTTGTTACGGTCATTATGAGTTCCTCGTGATATCTTTTGGGTTGACCAACGCCCCAGCAGCATTCATGCATTTGATGAACAGTGTGTTTCGGCCTTATCTCGACTCGTTTGTTATTGTGTTCATTGATGACATCCCGGTGTACTCTCATACCCAGGAGGAGTAGGTCCAACATTTGAGGGTTGTGTTGCAGTGGTTGAGAGAGGAGAAGCTTTATGCCAAGTTCTCCAAATATGAGTTTTGACTTAGTTAAGTGGCATTTTTATGGCACGTAGTGTCCTGTGAGGGTATGCAGGTGGATCTAAAGAAGATAGAGGCAGTTCAGAGTTGGCCCAGACCGTCCTCAACTATAGAGATTTAGAGCTTTTTTGGTTTAACTGTTTATTACCGTCGCTTCGTGCAGAGTTTCTCGTCTATTGCATCGCATTTGACCAAATTGGCCTAAAAGGATGCTTCTTTCAGGTGGTCAGATGAGTGTTAAGAGAGCTTTTAGAAGCTCAAGACTGCCTTGACCACAACTCTAGTTCTAGTTCTACCATCAACTTCTGGTTCTTATACAATATATTGTAATGCTTCTCGGATAGAAGTGATTCTCGGATTGATGCAGAAGGGTAGAGTTATAACTTATGCTTCGTGCCAATTGAAGCCTCATGAGAAGAACTACCATGTTCATGATTTGGAGTTGGCTACCATTGTTCATGCATTGAAGATTTGAAGGCACTATCTCTATGGTGTGTCTTTTGAGGTATTTATTGATCATCGTAGCCTCCAACACTTGTTCAAATAGAAGGATCTAAATTTGAGACAGCAGAGATGGTTGGAACTACTAAAGGACAATGATATTACTATTCTATATCATTCAGGGAAGGCCAATGTGGTGGTCGATGTCTTAGTAGGAAGGCAGTGAGTATGGGTAGCATTGCATTCATTCTTGGATAGGCTACGGGAGTTGATTCTTGAGGAGGCCCACAACTCACAAAATTCAAAATATATCAGGATTTGAGTCAACACTATCGGTGGAGGAGAATGAAGAAGGATATAGTTGGGTTTGTAGCTCGGTATCTCAACCGTCAGTAGGTAAAATATGATCATCATAGAACAGGTAGCTTGCTTCAGAGCATAGAGATTCCAAAGTGGAAGTGGGAGAGGATCAGCATGTATTTCGTAGTTGGCTCTCATGACCTTCGGGAAAGTTCGATGCTATTTGGGTGATTGCGGATCAGATGACCAAGTCTGTGCACTGCATTCCAGTGGATACTACTTACTCTTCAGATTGGTTGGCTGAGATTTACATTCGAGATATTGTTTGCCTTCACGGTGTGATGGTTTCCATCATTTCAGATAGGGGCACGCAGCTTACATCACAATTTTAGAGAACCATACAGTGAGTGTTGGGCACTCAAGTGAAGTTGATTACAACATTTTGTGCTTGTGTCATTGATTTTAGAGGTTCTTGGGACCGGTTTTCGCCACTCACGGAGTTTGCTTACAATAATAATTATCAATCGAGCATTCAGATGGATTTGTATGAGGGTTTATATGGGAGGCGGTGTAGATCTCTGGTGGGTTGGTTCGAGCCGAGTAAGGCTAGGCTATTGGGTACTACTTGGTTCAAGATACTTTGGACAAGGTTAAATTGATTCAAGAGTGGCTTTGCAAGGCGAAGTCTAGGTAGAAGATCTATGCCGATAGGAAGGTTCGTGATTTGTCTTATATGGTCTGGGAGAAGGTTCTGCTGAAGGTATCACCCATGAAGGGTGTTATGTGGTTCGAAAATAAGGGCAAGTTGAGCCCTCTGTTCATTGGTCCTTTGAGGTACTTTAGAGGATTGGGAAGGTGGCTTACAAGCTTCCCTTGCCACCTAGATTGTCGAGTGTGCATCCAGTATTTCATGTTTCTATGCTTTGGAAGTACATAGGTGATCCGTCTCATGTTTTGGATTTCAACACGGTTCATTTGGATGGTGATTTGAGTTATGATGTGGAGCTGGTGGCCATTTTGGACCGGCAGGTTTGAATTTTGAGGTAAATGGAATATAGCTTCAGTAAAGGTGCAATGGAGAGGTCTATTTGTTAAGGAGGCTACTTGGGAGTCCGAGCGCGAGATTTGTTATAGATATCCACACCTATTTGAGACACTAGGTATGTTTTTATACCTGTTTGAGGACGAACGTTTATTTAGAGGGGAAGAATGTAACGACCTCGGTGTGTCATTTCAAGAGTTGAAGCCCGTTCCCCCATTTATTGCTCCTTTTGTTCTCTACAGATGTTATATGACTTACTGGGTTAGTTGGTTCGAGTCCGAGAGATTTAGGGTGAATTGAGACATTTAGTCTCAAAATTGAAAGATTAACTTGGAAAAATTGATCGGATGTTGACTTATGTGCAAACGGCCTCAGATTTGAATTTTTATGGTTCTGTTAGCTCCTAGGTGATTTTAGACTTAGGAGCGCGTCCGGAATGTTATTTGGAGGTCCGTAGTAGAAATAGGCTTGAAATGGCGAAAGTTGAAATTTTAGAAAGTTTAACCGGAGTGAACTTTTTGATATCGGGGTCGGATTGAATTTCTGGAAGTTAGAGTAGGTTTGTAGTGTCATTTATGACTTGTGTGCAAAATTTAAGGTTAATCGGACGTGATTTAATATGTTTCGGCATCGTTTGTAGAAACTTGGAAATTTCAAAGTTCTTTAGGCTTGAATCCATGTGCAATTTGTGTTTTTGATGTTGTTTCAGGTGATTCGAGGGTTCAACTAAGTGCATATGATGTTTTGGTACTTGTTGGTATATTCAGACGGGGTTCCGAGTGGCTCGGGTATATTTTGGGGTGAGTTTTGAACGAATACAGACACTTTTGGCACTCTGATGCTTTTCTGGCACTTTGGAAGTACGGGGGCACATTTTGGAGTGCTGAGGCAAAGCCTCAATTGCGGACCAGGGAGGGAAAGTGCGGACCACACAATTCTTCTCACGGTCGCAGATCGGACATTCTGCAGGTTCGATGGTCTGACTTCGGAAGCTTATATCTTTTAATCTATAAGCAATTCGGAGATGATCCAAAAACAAAAGTTGTATCCCTTTGTGTCTAGTTTCCAGAAGGGTAAGGAAATTAGCATTTGAACATTTGTACAGAAAGTAGTGACCAATTTACTAAATCCTGGTAATGCAGATTTTGCTGAAGTGCGGCCGCTCAATTTGGATCGCAGTGGCAAAACCTACGATGTGCATACCATGTACTATATAAACGAGTGTCAGGGTATTATTTCATATTTGTACTTTGGGAACTTGGTTTATGGCGATTTTTCATGGGGTTCTTAAGAAAATCATCATGGTATGTGTCACGACCCAAACCGATGGGCCGCGACGGGCACCTGATACCTTACTCAACTGAATACCAACATAATATATCTTTTCATATCATGCTAGCATAGGTAAATGAGACGGAAAGGCTACCGTAGGATAACTAGAATAAAATATGTAATACTAATTTATACATAAGAGATAAAGGCCTATAAGACCAAAATGATTACACATACACTACACATAGGTTGACAAGGCCATACAATCTTTTACATATATGACATATGTCTACAAGCCCCTAAGAGTAGATAAATACTATAAGGGTCAGGACATGGCCCCGCCTACTAAACAATACACATCTGAATCATACTGACCAAATAAGCAACCCTAAAGCAAATGGAGTGCACCAACATCTTCTGCTGAGCTGATAGCCTACTTGGAGGACTCTCTACCTGTCTATCGGGACCTGCGGACATGAAATGTAGCGTCTCCAGGAAAATAGGACGTCAGTACAAATAATGTACCGAGTATGTAAGGAATGAAAATCAACAAATAATGTACATGAGAGAAACATAGAGTAAAAAACTCGACATGTAAGTCTGAATAGCTCTATGTAGCATTTAATACTTACAATGTCATGCATATGCGTATAAATGCCATACCATGCATGGGTATATGCGTTCATAATATCATCAAGCCCTTAGGGTATCCAATCATATCATCTCGGCCAATTTGGACAAATCATCAACGTATACCAGCGTCATTTTCTAAGATAAACTTTATCAACTTACGTATTTTCTGAGACCTATAAACATATGATAGAATAATAAGACATATGGGAAATCAAGAACATAGGAACCTTTAGTATTTATATGAATAGAGTCATTTATGGAAGTTGTATATTTGCTCGTGTCGTTAACATCATACGGATCATGCCAAAAACAAAGAAGGGATATCGTTAACATACCTGAGCCAATTCTCTAGACAATCCTTCTAACACACATCAATTGCGACCACACATAACGATAGATCGAAGTAGGGGAAAATCCATATGATATTCTTGAGAAAGATTGCACTGTACTCCCTTAGAATCACAAAATAATGTTACTACTATGCTAAGAAGTCTCGTATGAATTCTTGTTGAAGTAACTCACGTTACCATTGAAATATATGATATTTGCTTGAAGCATTTTCATCTTTTAGTAATGTTACGCGGCACCTTCCTGAGATTCCTTGGAAGGGCGACGTAAGGCTAAGCAACTGATGTTAGTGCAGTTACTGTCCGCCAACTGAGGTCCTCTCTGTACGCTAGACTAGATTGTCAGTGCCATACAGGAAAATCAATGTCAAGAGCAATTGAGAGAACATAAATGAGAATTGAGAATGAAAGAAAGCTTGATTGAATTAATGAAAGCTATTACATAAAAGCAACGCGGTGTTGAGGGGGAGAGACACCAGTACAAAGAATTGTTTTCTTGCTAGAAAGTCTGATTGCTTGAACCCCCTAATAATGCTTAAAAAAAATAAACCAAAGCTACACGAATAGACTTGACTAAGCTAGGAAAACATAATGGAAGTACACGAAATAAAACTACTCTATATTTACAATGAAAAGGACTTAGTTTTCTACAATGCAGAAACCTGTCCGTTGTCAGCAGCAACATCTTTGGCATCACGGTTAGCGCGTGCGGTGCTGTTGGTATCTGCCTGCGGCTGGGCGCTGGCGAGGGATATAGGTGGGGAGATAGAGGCACATGCGCGCTTGTCACTTGGCGCGGCCAACACCATGGGGCCGTCCTTGGCCCTACGTATTGGGAGGCTTGCTAAGACGCCACGGGGCATGCCCAAAGGGTCATGGGGCATTGCTGGAAAGCCGCCCATGACATTCTCCCCCACCTGAGTTGGCGACGTCCTCAGTGACTTACTTGCAATATAATCTTCAATTAGGCTCTTGTAGGATTTGAGGTTTGTTCCCTTCTCCCAAGTATTCTCCTCTGCATCATAGCCCTGCCATTTCATCAAGAATTCTTGGTGATCTTTTCTTGAGGCATGAATCATTCTATCATCAAGGATAGTTTCAACATGCCTTTCCCAGTTGAATTGGGCCCTCGAATGTTGGGTATTGTGAGCTGGCTCCGTGAAGGATCCTCCGCGTCTTCCCGAAAAGGTTTCAAGAGACTGACATGGAAGACAAGATAAATTTTCCACCAAGTTGGGGTATCCACCTGGTATGCGACTTTCTCAATGCGCCTTTCAATGGACAAGGGTACAATGTATTTTTGCAATAGGCGAGGGTCATGGACCCCCGCAAATAAGTACCTCTTTGGGATTTTGACCATCACTTTGTCTTCTACTTGGTATTCAACAAAGTGGCGATTCTGATCAGCTTGCCTCTTAATCCGCTTTTGAGCTTTACAAGATAGCTCCGCACTATCTCCAAATTTCACTTTCATTCTTTTGAGAAGCTAGCAGCTCGAGGAGATTTAGGTGAATTCACTGTGTGTGAAAGTAGCGGTTGCTGTTCGATAATAATTTCAAAAGCGCTTTTGTTTGTACTAGAGCTCTTTTGTGAATTATAGCACAGTTGAGTATCATCCAAAAGCTTCACCCAACTCTTCTGCGATCCGATTACAAAGTGGCGAAGATATTTATCCAACATACCATTGAACCGCTCCTTCTAGCCATCAGATTGTGGATGAAAACTTGAGCTGTGACTCCATTTTGACCCAAGGCACTTAAAGAGTTGGGTCCAAAAGTTGCTAGTAAAGCGTGAGTCGCAATCACTGACAGTGTCTTTGGGTAGGCCCCAATATTTGACAACAAGAGAGAAGAAGTGTTGAGCTGTATCTTCTGCTGATATATATTGTGGGGATGCAATAAAGGTAGCATACTTGGAAAACCGATCTACCACAACCAAGATAGTTGTGAGATCTCTGACCTTGGGTAATCCCGTAATGAAGTCTAGGGATACGCTTTCCGAAGGTCTCTTTGGGACAGTTAGTGGTTCTAAGAGTCCCGCTTGTGTCAAGTGGTCTGACTTGTTTTTCTGGAATACTAGACAAGTCTTCACATACTGAGCGACATCATCGGCCATTTGACGCCAATAATATGCCCTGTGAAGTAACGCCATGGTGCATTCTTCAGCGGGATGGCCAGCCCGCAGAGTATCATGTCATTCCTCCAGAAGAGTCCTTCACATATTTCCTCATTTAGGAACATAAATTTATTTCCCTTTCACTTTTAGAAAACCATCCTTCATGTAGAACTGGCGAGTCTTGCCCTGCCCTACCAAATCAACCAAATACTATGTAGTAGGATCCTTGGTGAGTAGATCCTGTATCTGGCCTTGATGGAGGTTGCTACTTCGCTCCCCCTTAGGGTGGCAAGTAGGCACACTGATGCTAGATCATCTCTCCAACTGAGTGCATCAGCAACATGATTGGTCTTCCCACTTCGGTACTCTAGGTTAAAGTGGAATTTAGCTAGAAGTTCCTGCTACCTGTCCTATCGACCATTCAGTTTCGGCTGGGTCATGAAATGGCTAACTGCTATGTTGTGTGTCTTGACCACAAACAGGGTCCCCAGCAGATAGTGCCTCCAAAGGCGCAAGCAGTGGATGACAACCAATAATTCTTTCTTAGGGGCGGCATAGCGCCACTATGTATCCTTCAGCTTCCGACTCTGTATGCAACGGGATGCCCTTATTGTAACAAAACACTACATAGTGCATAGTCGGATGCATCCGTTTATACCTCGAATAGCTTGGCCAAATCAAGGAGGGCCAAGATGAGGCTACTAGACATAGCTGATTTTAATGCGTTGAAGGCCTCCACTCGCCTCGGTCCCCAATCCCAAGGTGTGACCTTCTTGAGGAGTTCTATCATGGGCACCGGAATGAGGGAGTTATTTTTCACATATTGCCGGTAGAAGTTGCATAGACCAAGGAACGCCCTCAAGGCGTGGACATCTTTAGGCGGCGGCTAATCCGTGATTGCCTGAATCTTCTGCTGCTCCATATTGATCCTTCCTTCCTCGATGACATGTCCAAGGAAGTCAATTTGTTTCTAAGAAAATGAGCACTTGGATAGCTTTGTGTATAGTTCATGCTCCCACAGTCGAGCTAGGACCTTCCACAAGTGCACTAGGTGTTCTTCCAATGTTTAGTTATATACCACAATGTCATCTAAGTAGGCCACCACAAATTCGTCAATGTACTCTCGGAAGACTTGGTTCATCAGAGTGCAAAATGTAGCTGGGGCGTTAGTCAAGCCGAAGGGAATGACTAGGAAGTCATACGACCCATATCTTATCACACAGGTCGTCTTGTGTTCATCACCCTCTGCGATCCAAAGTTTCCAGTAACCTATCTTGAGGTCTATCTTGGTGAACATCGTCGCACTACCCAGCCTATCGAACAAGTCTGCCATTAGAGGAATAGGGTACTTGTTCTTCACGGTGATTTTGTTTAGAGCTCGATAATCCACACAGAGTCGCAGGCTGCCACCATGTTTCATTTGGAATAGAACAGGGTACCCACATGGGGACTTGGAGGGTACAATGAACCCTGTATCTAGCATTTCCGTCAATTATCTCCGAACTTCGGTGAGTTCAGGTTGTGACATTCTGTAAGGCACCCGGGCAGGTGGCTTCGCACTCGGCACCAACTCAATTTCATGGTCCACAGTGCGCCTAGGCAGGAGCCGCTTTGGTATGTCTTATGCTATGACATCTTCAAACTCTAGTAGTAACTCCTTCATGGGTTCAGGAATGGGACCTGAGGAGCATTCTATATCTTCAATGCAGAGGGTTGCCAGGAACGTAGGTTCATTTCTTTTGACCCCCTTCTTCAACTGCAAGACCTAGATGTTCTCAACGGCCATTTTTATGGGCATGCATAGGATAATGCAAAGCTTGGCCCTATTTGTTCCCATCATTAGTAGCATGTCTGTAAATGGTACAGTCATGTTGCTGGTTTGCCTTAGAAATTCCAACCCAACTATCAACTCAAAGTCATCTATGATCACAACTCGCGGGTTGAATTTTCCTTCATAAGGACCAAGCTTCACCGTACCTCTTTGGCTATTCCATCCACTGGCTGGGGAGGTAAGTTGATATCCTTGACACGACCTCTACCTTTCCTTACAACTAGACCAAGGCACTCTACCTGAGTTGAGGCTAAGTAGTTGTGGGTAACACCCATGTCTATAATATCCCGAATGGGCTTGCCATTCACCTTCATCTCAATGAACATTAAGGTCCTCTCTTATTTAAGACGAGTCTTTTCATCTTCCTTCTTTTTCCCTTTCTTGGTGACTGGACATGGGTCCTTATTCTTACGGATACCAGCACTGGTCTCCGCTTATGCCTCAGAAATGAAGCCAACAATTGCATTGAATGCACCTACTAGATCATTCTGGTCCGCATCATCTGAGTTGTCATCAGTCCCATCATCAAAAGCATGAAGGGCGTTCATCTGTACATGTGGGCACTCATTGTTCCAATATGGTCTGCCACAGTGCGGCATCTTGAAGGAGGATTTCTCGCCTGGTCATTGTTGTTTGACGCGGCAATGTTGCTGCCTGAGGAGGGAGCCTTGGATTTGGTTGAGCTATGATCTCCCCTACTTCTGCTAGGGCCACCATTGCTAGACTGGCCCCCTTTGAATCCCGCTCGGGCATACGGCTGAGGCCTATCCTTCCGAGCTTCCACTTGATTGTCCCCAAGGCATTCAACTGCTTGGATCGCCTTGGGTAGGGTATCTACACTTTGTCTTTGTAGCTCTACACGGGCATATGGTTTCAACCCTTCCAAGAAGGTGAAAAGCCTGTCTTTGTCTCTCATGTCGCGTATGTTTAGCATGAGCGCGGAGAATTCTAGCATGTAGTCCCGTACTCATTTGGTCAGGCGGAGCTCCCGTAGCTTTCTCCTTGCATTATATTCAATATTTTCAGGGAAAAACTGTAAGCGTATGCTGCCTTCAGTTCTTCCCATGTCTCGAGAGCATGTTCACCAGCTATGATGGCTTCGTACTTCACCCGCCACCAAAGTGTAGCATCACCCTTAAGATACATGGTAGCAGTTGCTACCTTCTTAGCTTCTTCTAGACCCCTAACAGCATTGAAATACTGTTCAACGTCAAAGATGAAGTTGTCCACTTCCTTAGTATTCCTAACCTCACTGTATGGATTTGACTCAAGAATTTTCAGTTTTTGTATCATGGAAACAGGGTTCGCAGCGGCCCCTATTTGGTTTCTACCTCCTCGAAACAGGCCCTATAAAGCAGCATTGACAATATTGAGCTGGTCTGTCAAGTTGTCAATAGTTCGTTGCATAAAAGTCACCATGTCTGCCTCTTGTGCCCTGCAGACTAAATCCTCGGTGTGCTCTTGTTGTATTCCTTCGAAATTGCCAAAAATTTTGGCTACCTATATGGCCGTCGTCTGCCGGTCTCCCTCGGAGTCGCGACTGATGTTCTATGTCAACTTTGGCCTGGAGCGTTCTGCGATCCAGGTCATCCAACCTTTGCAATAGGCTGGTTCTTATTTCTGGCACCGTATCCACCATGGGCCCTAATACGTCAACTGTCTCCTCAAGGGCCGCAATGCGGTCCCTATGATTCACCATGGTCAGAAATGGTGGTAATGGCAATGCGTTCCCTCGTCCGATATTGAGCCTAGGCTCTGATACCAATTGTTACACGGTTCCTTCCTAAGATTCCTTGGAAGGGTGACGTAAGGCTAAGAAACTGATGTCAATAAATTTACTATCCGCCAACTTAGGTCCCCTCCATAAGCTAGACTAGATTGTCAATGTCGTACTGGAAAACAAATGTCAAGAGAAATTGAGAGAAAAGAAATGAGAATTGAGAATGAAAGAAATCTTGATTTCATTAATGAAAGCTATTACAGAAAAAGCAACTCAGTGTCGAGGGGGAGAGACACCAGTATAGAGAATTGTTTACTTGCTAGAAAGTTTGATTGCTTGATCCCCCTAATAATGCTAAAAAAAATAAACCAATGCTATACGACTAGACTTGACTAATATTGAGAAACATAATAGAAGTACATGAAATAAAACTACTATATATTTACAATGAAAAGGACTTAGTTTTCTACAAGGCAAAAACATGTCCGTCGTCAGCAACAACATCTTTGGCATCACGATCAGCGTGCACGACTTTGTCTGTACGTGCGGCGCTATTCGCATCTGCCTACGGCGGGGTGCTGGCGAGGGATATCAGTGGGGCGACAAAGGCACATGTGCGCTCCTCACTTGGCGTGGCCAAGACCACGAGGCCGTCCGTGACGCTAGGCATTGGGAGGCTTGCTAGGATGCCATGGGGCGTGCCCAAGGGGTCATGGAGCATGGCTGGAAAGCCGCCCATGAGAATAAGTGGGACCCTTCTTCATTTGGTGATTTTAGAGAAGACTTTTGTATTAGTGGGTGTGGGCCCCACTTGTGATGAATAAGCCACGAAAATTCCTCCAAATATGCCACCTTACGTGTATCTTAGGGAGTTACTAATTTGGCCAAAACTTGCTACCACGTTGGGGGGCCTTTTAGGCTTATCCACAAATTTTTAATTATCTAGATAATCTCCCATTAAACCAATAATTAACCAATTATCCACATAATTAAGATTTATCTCAAATTACTTAAAATACTACTCACTTTTAACATACTTTATGTACCCTACTATCACAGTCATGTGGTACCTTGTAAGGCACAAGTCCATAAATACCGAGTATTATAGCTTAGACCGTATTTTATCCCAAAATATCAAACTTTGACAAAATTTATTTTCTTTGATTTGGTTACCCTCTTTCCTTTATGAATTTACTCACCACTTATTTGAAATAGCATAATGCTTATAATCTAAAAATAATCTCATTCCCGAATTTACGTCGATTAACTTACAACGAAACTTTAACATACGAAAATACGGGATGTAACATCCTTCCTTTGGATTATTCATCCTCGAATGTTGACTGATGAACTTATCATTATCATAACCTATAGTTCTTACGAATACTTTAGTACTCTTATTTTCATCTAGGCAACTGTTCTGTGAATAAATCCAAGGGCCAGGGCATTCCCCCCTTTAGGCCTCTTTCTCGCACCCCGACTTCTGATCGGAATACTTTCAATCTCGTAACTGTTGCTACCTTTTATCATGCATCATGTATGATTCTGACCTTGTAAGTGTGCTATGTGACTCTTCTCTCCTTCTCTCCTTTTTCCTCCAGTTTTTACCCAATCTCTAAGCCTTACTTTATGAAAAGATATAGAGCTTGACAAGATGTCCCTCTGGGCATCTATAAGTACACTGAGGTTCTTCGCTCCGTACTTTGTTGAACTTACGAATATTGCTATATCTTATTTTATAGACCCGGTTATCCATCTGTATGACTTTACTGCATCTAGGTGGGTTACATTGTACCATAACTCTTACTTCGATTTATCGTTACTGAGGTCTACTACCAAACTCCAGGTTACTCTTTCGCTGCTTATCATATATGTATAAATCTAAGTTCTTTAATGCTTCCTCATTACTGTTTATATTAGGAATGATGGCCTAATCTCTTCTCATACTTTATAACTTTTATCCATCCATTGTTGATTCACCTCAATATCGATCTATAATCTACCACTGATAACTTAACCTTTTATGTAACATAACCACTAGGGTTCACGTCACATCAAGGAACATTAGAAGTGATTTTCCTGATCCACCTGGGGCAATACTATACTTCCATAATCGTATTTCATAACATCCCAATGTGATTCACGTTACGTGGGTATTTTAATCCTGTACAATTCATGAAATCCCTTTTTTTTCCTTCAAATCATTACTCAATCCAAGGCCCAAACGCCATGCATTATCTATCACAATTACACCCTTATTCTACTACCAGGGCAGCTTTCCATCTCTTCTAGATACTACTAGTCTTAGACTCCTTCGAGTTCATTCAAGCTATAATGAGCTTTCTATAACTTAGAGAAACCATTAACTCTTTTATTTTTCTGGGCTTAATCCCGAGGACTTATTCATTTCTCGTCACTTTCTCACTTGCCCTTTCTTGTCCTTACTCCTGTCTTCCTAAAATCTTGTCTCTTTACCATACTTTAGCTTGCGACCTATACACGTATATTTGTATTACTCACAACCTTCCTTCAACTTGCTTGCACCATAGATTTCCTTATGTTATTTTGGAATATCAAGCAAGATATCACATCATCTCTAACTCTTCTTTACTCTCTTAACTAGACCTCTACCTGGAAACCATAAGCAGGAAGATATGCCACTGACGATGCTGCTATCATTCCTGGATATTGAATCCCCACACTTCTAGCCTTCTATCCGAAGTAAGGACTATTCACAACCTTCTGAATTTGAGTATCTCGTACTTTGTCTAACTTTACCTTACTTATCTTAAAGTTTCACATCATATCTTCTATATCTTTCATAACCCCCCTTCCACATAGGTATAATTCACATCCACAACTTGAAGCTCTCTTATAATACTTGCACCTTGGTGCGTACACAATCTGGTGGTAGCTCCATACTAACTTTTTATGATGCCGGTACTCTTCTAACTGGATTTTTTGTAAGGCCGTTATATAATATGGATGTTGTACTATTTCTCTTGTACCTCTGATATTAAGAGTGATTCTGCAATGTTCTCAATCACGATTTCTATAATTTTTCTAGGTCCAGTATCAAACTCCCAATTTAATTAGTAACTCTTTAGTTTCCTCTTCCCTATGATCAACCTTTATGTAAGATTAACCTATCTTCCAATCTGCGGCTCATGGTATTACTTTAGCCTTTCATAGACGCTATGGAATATCCATGATACAATCTTCTAACAATTCAATCCTTTGTCTATGACCTGGGCTCAATTCTTTCTTTTAACTTATATTGGAATCTTCTACGGATGTACGATTGTCAACATATATGTTGCATGGATAATACTCCAAAACCTTAAGTACGTTCATAATGTAACTGACTCTGGATCATTGATCGAATAATTCCTTTCGTTCCCCCTCATCTTTCTTTAAATGTAAGCTATTACTTTTCCTGTTCTTTTTGCCTCCTTGTTGCATGCATACTTAGCTTATCTTGGTTCCTATGCATGCCGGAATTTTTATTTAAGTCATATGATCTCGAATATTACTTTCGATTTTACTTTCCATTCATTAGCCATGGTAGATGCCACTTTCTTGTGGAGTGCATACCATGTTGTAATATGACTGTTTTTACATGATCATTTTTTTCTTCAAGTTACTATGTTTATATTGAAGCCTTCTTCTTTATTGCCTCAGCTAGTCTTTCATCGTATTACTTAGGGAGGACCCTCTGACTTTTGTAAAGCTGTGAGATCACTACATCGTATTCTCGATAGAACATTGATGTTCGTACTCGCCTATAATTGTTCGTAGTTGCTTACCTCCATGCCCTTGTGCTTGTAGGGTTGCTTCTGAACTGATATTTTGATTGTCTTCCTAGTAGCACTCTCTTTTATTTTCGTAGCACCCATAAGGTACATTTAATTACCCCAACTCCTATCTGAATATTTCTCAAGGTTTAAGATGTCATATTCGCAAGACTGAATTCTCCATGTTGGGATTCACTATGTTTATCTTGCACAATTTGTTGATATGTCTGTATCCTCTTGTCTAGCCATAACTAGGCTCTTCCTGAATCAACTGCTATCTACTGTTGGCCCATTCTCATATCAATATTCCGCGTAATCTTTCTTGATTATTTCCTTTGTCTTAACTTACGTCTCGCACTAGCTCCTTATCTATCAATAACATCTTGTGCAGAAACCATTACTTCCTCTCCTTAATGTCGTGTTTGCATAATGTTCTGGAATCATAACATATCTGTAGGATTTGAATAAGTCTAATCTCATCCCTTTCCCATTTTTATCGCATTCTTCATTTATCATTCCATAGTTACTAGAACCACTAAATTCTGACTTAATGCCACATCACTCCATATTCCCCCATTTAGGGGAGTACTAAGATTTAGCGCTACGACGATCTACCTATAGATGTTTTTTCTCTTCATCTTTGGCGTCTTTTCATATCATCGATGACCCTTACTTACCTTGTGGTAATCCTTTTGTACCAAGGATAAGAAAATTCCTCACTTAGTGTAACTAGCACACATAGTCCCTTAAGCTTAACTTTGCTCACATTGCTTGCTTTAAGCATCTTCCTGAATGACCTTTAAAGGTTATTCTTCTGTAGTCCATTCTATTATCGCCGGAACGCAATCCCTGAAGTCCTCATGATGTTGTCTATTACCAAATCACCCTGTCCCTAATTTATGTTTAGTTTATCTTATTCACAGTGCATACTGATTTCTATTACTCTGGGGTCTAACTTTTCCTTCTGCTAATCAAGTTAGATTCATGAACTTTTTCTCGAAACGAGGATATGACTTTATTTCCTATACTCGTTTGTTGTCTCAAGTCCTGTCACCTCTCATCTTATCCTTCCGTTAACTATAGACTCTATAACACTGTCATTTTTTTTTATCTACTGTTGTCATCCATGTATCATATCTTACTCATAATGCTTTATTAACTCTCTTCTTATTTCCACTAACATTTATGTGTATCACTTTATTATGAAAACTTCAACAAGACATTCTTTTGCTTTTAGCTCCCCTTACTCCATCCACTGGCTCTTCGGGTTACCTATCTTTAAATTATTTTTTGAACTCTCTAGTATTCATATCTAGTTGTACTGTTCTAGAGTGCACCATCTGGGTGTCTCACAAGGAGACCTGTTATCACATTTGCAATAACCTCCGGAATGTCAACTAAAACAAGTAATCCATTCACCATTTTCGGTTACTCTAACCCCATCCGGATCCCGATATCCCATCCTTCTCTTAAACTACACCTGTTGGCCCCTATAGGGAATAAGTGAGATGAGTGTGGCCAATTATACACACCTCTATTACTGTTGAAGGTAGCTAAAAATGCTTATATCTCCCTTCCTGACTGGTAAGTTATGATAATCTTCTCTAACTGAGTACCTCGTACCCTTCTTTATCTTGCTTCTTTTACTTGTTGAAACTTCTATCTACCTTCTGATTCTCTTGTTGCTTTTTACCATATGGTTGGATGGATATTCATGGCTTAGGGCTCCTTTTCCAGAAGCTCACACGTCTTAGTACACACATGATCTGCTGGAGACCTTACATTTATTCATCATAAGCATGATGCAAAATCGAGTTCCTCTGACTCAACTCTTCCACAGCTACATTCAATCCCTTATCAACCGTCTTTCTAGATGTAGGCATCATCGTATTATGAATAAGATAGAGTTTAGGTAATTGAGTTCTCACAACTGAGTTATACCACACGATCTAGAGTAAGAAGTAAGAGTGACAGTCCTAAATGCCATGTAGCCTCCTGCTTATAAGTGTGGTGCACATTACACTCATAAACAAGACTGTACTAGACATGGCTTGTAGATTCCCTAGGATAGAACTGCTTGATACCACTTTTGTCACGACCTAAACCGATGGGCCACGATGGTGTGATGACTCGGCCCGTCGTCACGTGAGTTACCACCCTGTTTCCCCCACATTATATCTCTCTATGCTTCATTATCGGTATTTGAGGTGATCGAGTTGAATTGGATTGGTTTTAGATGGAAATGAGACACTTAGTCTGTTCAAGAAAAGCTTATTTTGAAAAAGTCAACTGGCAGTTGACTATTTAATTAGGGGGCTCGGATGTGAGTTCTGGTGATTTGTTCAGCTTCGGAGGATGATTTCTGACTTAGGAGTGCGAGCGGAATTGGTTTTGGAGGTCCGGTGTAGAATTAGGCATGAATTGGCGAAGTTAGTATTTTGGCGAATTCCGGTGGTAGGTGAGATTTTGATCCGGGGGTTAGAATGGAATTCCGAAAGTCGCAGTAGTTCCATTAGGTTATTTTGGATGTGTGTGCAAAATTTTAGGTCATTCGGAGGAGTTTTGGTTAGGGTTTTGATCGAATGTGTGTTTCAGAAGTTTTGAAGAAACTTAGGCTTGAATCCAATGTGAATTGACGATTTTAGTGTTGTTTGATGTGTTTTGATGATTGGAACAAGTTCGTATGATGTTTTGGGATATGTTGGTGCCTTTGGTTGAGGTCCCGGGGGCATCGGGGTGATTTCGGGTGGTTAAACGGAAGAAAATTTAAAGTTGGAAATTGCAGATTCTTGGTTGCAGCAGGTATTTCCGCATCTGCAGAAAAGAGACCGCAGATGCGGCTGCACGGAAGCGGAGGAGCCATCGCAGGTGCGAAAGAGGGTGAGGCTGAGCAGGTTCCGCAGAGGCAGAATAGTATTCGTAAAAGCGGATCCGCATGAGCGGAAAGGTCGCCGCAGAAGCGGTTTGGGCCTGGGGGTGAAATTCCGCAGAAGCAGGAATATGAGTCGCAGAAGCGGCCTCTGAGATTTAATGAGATTCTGCTTAAGCGGACAAGGACCACAGAAGCGGTCACGTGGAAGGGAGCGTGGGGACCGCAGAAGCGGAAACCCCGGAAGGCCAGTAGGAGTTTATATTCATTTTTCATCCGCGAGGGTTATGTATTTTCTACCATTGTTGAGCGAGCTTGAGAGCTTTTGACGGAGTTTTAGAGATTTTTGACTGGGAATCTATTGGAGGTAAGTCCTATGGCCAAGAAACATCATTTTATTGAAGAATCAACCTTTAATTCTTGGAAAAATTGGGTAAAAATTGGAAGAACTAGGGCTTGGTTTTTGAAATGAAAATTTGGGATTTGAGGGGTCATTTGGGCTCTGATTTTGATAAATTTGATATGTATGGACACGTGACGAGACGAGGAGTCCGGTGATGTGAATTTATAATTTTTCAAGAAGTGGGCCCGGGGCTGGGGTTTTGCCAACTTTGTGATTTTTGATATTTTTCGAGTCTTTTCAATTGGGTTATGATTCATTAGCCTATTGTGACAAATTCCTTATGGTTTTGATCAGATTCGATGCACGAGGAGGTCGATTAGAGGGGAAAAGGCTTAGCGAGCTAGACTTTGGCCGGCTAGAGGTGAGTAATGACTTTAAATGATGTCCTGAGGGCTTGAGACCCCGGATTTGCACAACTTGGTGTTGTGTTGAGATGAGACACGCGTTCAATGACGAGCGGGGGGGAATTTACTATTGGGGATTGTGACTTGGTGCAGTTCGGATGATATTTTACCGCGTACTAGCTATGACTTCTTGTTTTTTCTCTATAATTTGGGCTTGTTGCCATATTTGGGGCTTATTGCCGACTGTTTGAACTATTTATGAACTATCATCACTGTTTTCCCTCACTATTTGAAATATTATTTGAACTCAGTCCATGTGATTTACACTGTTTCATGAACTCAGCTATATATTACTCAAACTTGGAGTTTTAACTGATATTTAAACTATTGCTTGAGCTGAGTATTATTGTTTTACTGATGCCCGAGTGGCTTTTGAGTATTTTGTACTGATACAGGACGAGGGCCTTATGTGAGGGCATGATGAGTGATGTGAGGAGGCTTTCAGGCCTCGAGTGATTGGTGAGGAGGCTTTCAGGCCTCGAGTGACTGGTGAGGAGGCTTTCAAGCCTCGAGTGATTGGTGAGGAGGATTTCAGGCCTCGAGTGTTATATGAGGAGGCTTTCAGGCCTCGAGTGTATTATGAGCAGGCTTTCAGGCCTCGCATTGATATTGTTTAGGCTTTCAGTCCTTATTGATAGCGCTTGGGCTGAAGGAGCCCCTCCGGAGTCTGCACACCCACAGTGAGCGCGGGTACCCATGTGATTGAGAGTGAGCCCGAGGGGCTGATGTTGTACTGTGTGATTGATACTGAGCCCGTGGGGCTGGCACTGAGCTGAGAGTTTGATATTGCGCCGGAGGGGCAGGTTTCTAGGCATTTCCTACTGATTGAGCATAATTGTTTAAACTATTTTCAAAGAGAATTTCTTGCTAGTTTTCACTGGTTTTACTGTTTATATGGTTTTTACTGCTTAAGATAGCATTACTTGTGCTTTTATGGGATTTTATGTTCTCAGTCGTTATTTATTTTTATTACTCACTGGGTTGGAGTACTCACATTACTCCCTGCACCATGTGTGCAGATACAGGCATAGTTGAGTTCGTTCCTGAGCGTTGATTTCCTTCCAGACCAGGCGGACCCGGAGAGACGAGGTAGCTGTCAATGTCCACATCCCCGTTTCTTCCTTATCATCTATATTTCATTTATCTTCGGACTATGTTCTTAGATACCGACTTGTAGTATTTCATTTAAACTCTGTAGTAGCTCATGACTTGTGACACCCCGATTGTGGACTGTATTTGGGATGGTATCCTTGTTATCACTGTTATTCCGCATTAATAGTTATATTATCCGTGCTTTAGACTTATTCATGTTAATGATTGTTAAAGAGAAGGTGTAAATGCTATGTTGGCTAGCCTTGTCTTCATGAGAGGCGCCATCACGACTAGGTGGGGATTGGGTCGTGACAAGTTGGTATCAGAGCCTAGGTTACTAGGTCTCACGAGTCATGAGCACGCTTAGTAGAGTCTCGCGAATCGGTACGGAGACGTCTGTATTTATCCTCAAGAGGCTACAAAACCCTTAGGAAAACTTCACATTCTTGAAATTCTTGTCGTGCGACTTTGTTGATTCGAGAACTAAACTTCTGTGTTCTATTCTCTCGCATATGGCGAGGACCCGCACTACAGGACGGGACGGACGACCACCGGTACCACTTACTGAGGGCACTAGTGGCCGTGGACGCGGTCGTGGTCGTGGTAGAGGCAGAGCCGCGAGGGCAGCACCTGTTGCTCCACCAATTGCCCCGGCTCAGGATCAGACCCCAATTGCAGACATTCCAGCAGCATCTGTTCAGGCACCGGCGGTGCCCATTGTGATTCCGGGTCTCCAGGAGACCTTGGCACAGATACTATCAGTTTGCACTGGCCTAGCCCAGGTAGTTTCAGCCACTACTACAATAGCTACTTCTCAGGCAGGGGGAGGCAGTCAGACCCCCGCTGCTCGCACACCTGAGCAGGTGGTGCAGGGTTTACAGACACCGGGAGCAGCTCCAGCTCAGCCGGCTGTACCAGTTCAGGATTTTATGGTTCCAGCGATGCCAGATGACGAGCAGTGTCATCTCGAGAGGTTTATTAGGCTCCAACCTCCAGTTTTCTGTGGTGCTCAGGGCGAGGATGCCTAGGGATTTCTTGACAAGTGTCAGCGTATGCTTCGAACGACAGGGATTTTGGAGTCCAGTAGAGTAGCATTCATCGCATTTCAGTTCACTGGGCCTGCCTTCACATGGTGGGAGGCATATGAGCGGCGTAGGCCGGTAGGTGCATAGCCTTTGTCATGGCAAGAGTTCTCCACTATCTTTTTGGAGAAGTGGGGGCCACAGTCTCAGAGAGAGGAGCTGCATAGGCATTCGAGTGGCTTCGACAGGGGGACATGATTGTGACCCAGTATGAGGCGAGATTTTCTGAGTTAGCTCGTCATGCCTCCTGGATAGTTTCGACCGATAGAGAGAGTATCAAGAGGTTTGTAGATGGACTTAACTATCACCTTCGTGTTCTGATGACTCGAGAGAGAGTTCTGGGTATTTCCTTTAAGGATGCAGTTGATATTACTCGTGACATTAAGAAGGCTCGCCGTTAGGACAGAGAGGAGAGGGAGGCCAAGAGGCCTCGAGGTTCTGGTAGCTTCAGTGGTGCTCCATCTAGGGGTCAGTCCCAGCAGGGCAGAGGTCGTTCATTCAGGCTTCCTCCGTCAGCCCGCTCTGAGTATCGTGGGTCATTTTCCGGTCGGGGTCATCAGCGTTATCAGTAGAGTCAGCCATCTCTTAGCGCTCTTCCGGCATAGGGTTCATCGTCAGCTCTATCTGTTCAGGGTTCCTCCAGACCGAGTGCGTCAGCCAGTCACTCTGGCGCGCGGGGTTCCCCTCAGTCCCATTCTCCAGCACCCGGGAGCTATTATGAGTGCGGGGAGTTTGGGCACATGTGGAGGCAGTGTCCTCGACTTCATGGTAGTCAGTCTCAGCAGACGGGTCAGCCCTCATCTTCTGGACCATCTTCTTCAGCACCCGCCCCGCCAGCTAGGGGTGAGGGTCAAGCAGCTAGGGGTCGCCCCTGAGGGGGAGGCCGATCGGGTGGTGGTCAGGCTCGCTTCTATGCTCTTCAGGGCCGGTCAGATGCTATTGCTTTGTATGCTATTATCACAGGTATTATTTTAGTCTGCCACAGGGATGCCTTAGTTTTATTTGATCCCGGATCTACCTATTCCTATGTGTCTTCTTATTTTGCTCATCATTTGGGTACGACCAGGGGGTGTCTTGCGTTACTTGTTCATGTATCCACCCCGGTGGGCGATACTATTATGGTAGACCATGTGTATCAGTCGTGTTTAGTGACTATTGGGGGTCTAGAGACCCGAGTTAACTTGTTGTTGTTGAGCATGGTAGATTTTGATGTTATTCTGGGCATCGATTGGCTATATCCATGCCATGCTATTTTAGACTGTCATGCTAAGACAGCCATATTGGCCATACCGAGTGTTCCGAGGATTGAGTGGCATGGTATGACTGACTATGTTCCCAGCAGGGTGATTTCCTTCCTAAAGGCCCAGCGGATGGTTGGGAAAGGTTGCCTATCGTATTTCGCTTTTGTGAGAGATGTTGTAGCTGAGACTCCTAGTCTTGATTCTGTTCCCGTTGTGAGGGACTTCCCTGATGTGTTTCCAGCAGATTTGCCGGGCATGCCACCGGACAGGGACATTGATTTTGGTATTGATCTGGTGCCGGGCACTCAGGCCATCTCTATTCCTCCCTATCGTATGGCACCAGCAGAGTTAAAAGAGTTGAAGGAGCAATTTGAGGAACTCCTAGATAAGGGGTTCATCCGTCCGAGTGTGTCACCGTGGGGTGCACCGGTCTTATTTATGAAGAAGAAGGATGGCACAATGAGGATGTGCATTGATTACAGGCAACTGAACAAGGTGACGGTGAATAACAAGTATCCTCTACCCCGTATTGATGATTTGTTTGACCAGCTCCAGGGGGCAAAGGTATTTTCCAAGATTGATCTTCGTTCAGGCTATCACCAGCTGAAGATTAGGGGTTCTGATATTATGAAGACGACTTTCAGGACGAGATATGGGCACTATGATTTTCTTGTGATGTCTTTTGGGCTGACTAATGCCCCAGCCGCGTTCATGCACTTGATGAATAGTGTATTTCAGCCGTATCTGGATTTATTCATGATTATGTTTATTGATGACATCCTGGTGTACTCGCGTAGCCAGGAGGAGCACGCACAACACTTGAGGGTGGTATTACAGAGATTGAGGGATGAGAAGCTTTATGCTAAGTTCTCCAAGTGTGAGTTCTGTCTTGGTTATGTGGCTTTCCTAGGACACATGGTGTCCAGTAATGGTATTCAGGTTGATCCAAAGAAGATAGAGGCGGTGCAGAGTTGGCCTAGACCGACCTCAGCCACAGAGATCCATAGTTTCCTTGGGTTGGCAGGGTACTATCATCGGTTTGTTCAAGGATTTTATTCCATTGCATCGCCCTTGACCAAGTTTACCCAGAAGGGTGCTCTATTTGTGTGGTCGGATGAGTGTGAGGAGAGCTTTCAGAAGCTCAAGACAGCTTTGACCACGGCTCCTGTGTTGGTATTGCTATTAGATTCAGGTTTTTACACTGTGTATTGTGATGCTTCAAGAGTTGGGATCGGGTGTGTGTTGATGCAGGAGGGTAGAGTTATTGCATATGCTTCTCGTCAGTTGAAGCCCCATGAGAAGAACTACCCTGTGCATGATTTGGAGTTGGCTGCTATAGTTCATGCTTTGAAGATTTGTAGGCACTATTTGTATGGAGTATCCTGTGAGGTATTCACTGATCATTGCAGTCTTCAGCACCTGTTCAAGCAAAAGGATCTTAATTTGAGACAGCGGAGGTGGTTAGAGTTGCTCAAGGATTATGATATTACCATTTTGTATCACCCGGGGAAGGCCAACATAGTGGCCGATGCTTTGAGCCGGAAGGCGGTCAGTATGGGTAGCTTGGTGTACATTCCAGTTGGGGAGCGGCCATTTGCAGTTGATGTCCAGGCTTTGGCCAATCGGATGGTGAGATTAGATATTTCAGAGCCTAGTCGGGTGCTGGCTTGTATAGTTTCCCGGTCTTCCTTATATGACGGCATCAGAGAGCGCCAGTATAATGACCCGCATTTTCTTGTCCTTAAGGACAGGGTTCAGCATGATGATGCCAGAGATATGACTATTGATAATGATGGCATGTTGAGGATGCAGGGCTGGATTTGCGTGCCTAATGTGGATGGGCTCCGGGATTTGATATTGGAGGAGGCCCACAGCTCGCGGTATTCTATCCATCCAGGTGCCGCGAAGATGTATCAGGATTTGAGACATCACTATTGGTGGAGGAGGATGAAGAAGGATATTGTGGGGTATGTATCTCGATGTCTCAACTGTCAGCAGGTCAAGTACAAGCATCAGAGACCGGGCGGTGTTCTTCAGCGTATGGTTATTCCTGAGTGGAAATGGGAGATGATTACTATGGACTTGGTGAGTGGGCTCCCTCGGACTTTGAGGAAGTTTGATTCAGTTTGGGTGATTGTGGATCGGCTGACCAAGTCCGCGCACTTCATTCCAGTATGTACTACTTATTCTTCGGAGCGGCTGGCAGGGATATTTATCCGGGAGATTGTCCGATTGCATGGGGTTCCAGTGTCTATTATCTCAGATAGGGGTATTCAGTTCACTTCTCAGTTTTAGAGAGTATTTCAGCGGGAGTTGGGTACGCAAGTAGAGTTGAGCATAGCATTCCATCCTCAGACGGACGGGCAGTCCGAGCGCACTATTCAGATATTGGAGGACATGTTGCGTGCCTGTGTTATTGATTTTGGGGGTTCATGGGATGAGTTTTTTCCTCTTGCAAATTTTGCCTACAACAACAGCTATTAGTTGAGCATTCAGATGGCTCCGTATGAGTGTTGTATGGGAGGCGGTGTAGATCTCCCGTTGGATGGTTTGAGCCCGGCGAGGCTAGATTATTGGGGATAGAGATGGTTCAGGATGCCGTAGAGAAGGTGAAGTTGATTCACGAGAGGCTTCGTACATCACAGTCGCGTCAGAAGAGTTATGCGGACCGGAAGGTTCGGGATGTGTCTTATATGGTAGGTGAAAAGGTCTTGTTGAAGGTTTCGCCCATGAAGGGTGTTATGCGGTTTGGAAAGAAAGGGAAGCTGAGTCCGAGGTTCATTGGGCCTTTTGAGATACTTAGGAGAATGGGGGAGGTGGCTTATGAGCTTGCTTTGCCACCCAGCTTGTCCAGCGTGCATCCGGTATTTCATGTATCTATGCTCCGGAAGTATGTTGGGGACCCGTCTCATATTTTTGACTTCAGCACGGTTCAGTTGGATGATGATTTGACATATGAGGTAGAGCCCGTGGCTATTTTGGGTCATCAGGTTCGAAGGTTGAGGTCGAAGGATATAGCTTCAGTGAAGGTGCAGTGGAGAGGTCGGTCCATAGAGGAGGCTACTTGGGAGACCGAGTGGGAGATGCAGAACAGATATCCTCACTTGTTTGAGGCTCCAGGTATGTTTCTTGACCCGCTCGAGGACGAGCGTTTGTTTTAGTTGGGGAGGATGTGACGACCTGGCCCATCATCACGTGAGTTACTTCCCCGTTTCCCCCACACTATATCTCTCTATGCTTCATTATCGGTATTTGAGTTGAATTGGATTGGTTTTAGATGGAAATGAGACACTTAGTCTCATCAAGGAAAGCTTGTTTTGGAAAAGTCAACCGGCAGTTGACTATTTAGTTAGGGGGCTCAGATGTGAGTTCTGGTGATTTGGTCAGCTTCGGGGGATGATTTGTGACTTAGGAGTGCGAGCGAAATTGGTTTTGGAGGTCCGGTGTAGAATTAGGCTTGAATTGGCGAAGTTAGAATTTTGGCGAATTTTTGTTGGTAGGTGAGATTTTGATCCGGGGGTCGGAATGGAATTCCGAGAGTTGCAGTAGTTCTGTTAGGTGATTTTGGATGTGTTTGCAAAATTTTAGGTCATTCGGAGGAGTTTTGGTTGGGGTTTCGATCGAATGTGTGTTTCGGAAGTTTTGAAGAAACTTAGGCTTGAATCCGATGTGAATTGATGATTTTAGTGTTGTTTGATGTGTTTTGATGATTGGAACAAGTTCGTATGATGTTTTGGGATATGTTTGTGACTTTGGTTGAGGTCCCGGGGGCCTCGTGGTGATTTCGGGTGGTTAAACAGAAGAAAATTTGAAGTTGGAAATTGCAGATTCTTGGTTGCAGCAAGTATTTCCGCATCTGCGGAAAAGAGACCGCATATGCGGCTGCGCGGAAGCGGAGGAGCCATCGCAGGTGCAAAAGAGGGTGAGGCCGAGCAGGTTCCTCAGAGGCGGAAAGGTATTCGCAAAAGCGGATCCGCATGAGCGGAAAGGTCGCTGCAGAAGCGGTTTGGGCCTAGGGGTGAAATTCCGCAGAAGCGGGAATATGAGTCGCAGAAGCGGCCTCTGAGATTTAATGAGATTCTGCTTAAGCGGACAAGGACCGCAGAAGTGGTCACGCGGAAGCGAGCGTGGGGACCGCAGAAGCGGAAACCCTTGAAGGCGAGTAGGAGTTTATATTCATTTTTCATCCACGAGGGTTATGTATTTTCCACCATTGTTGAGGGAGCTTGAGAGCTTTTGACGGGGTTTTAGAGAGTTTTGACTGGGAATCGATTGGAGGTAAGTCCTATGGCCTAGAAACATCATTTTATTGAAGAATCAACCTTTAATTCTTGGAAAAATTGGGTAAAAATTGGAAGAACTAGGGCTTGATTTTTGAAATGAAAATTTGGGATTTGAGGGGGCATTTGGGCTCTGATTTTTATAAATTTGATATTTATGGACTCGTGGCGAGACGAGGAGTCCGGTGATGTGAATTTCGTAATTTTTCGAGAAGTGGGCCTGGGGCTCGAGTTTTGCCAACTTCGTGATTTTTGATATTTTTCGAGTCTTTTCGATTGGGTTATGATTCATTAGCCTATTGTGACATATTCCTTATGGTTTTGATCAGATTCGATGCACGAGGAGGTCGATTCGAGGGGAAAAGGCTTAGCGAGCTAGACTTTGGCCGGCTAGAGGTGAGTAATGACTTTAAATGATGTCCTGAGGGCTTGAGACCCCGGATTTGCACAAGTTGGTGCTGTGTTGAGATAAGACACGCGTTCAATGACGAGCGCGGGGTCATTTACTATTGGGGACTGTGACTTGGTCCAGTCCGGATGATATTTTACCGCATACTAGCTATGACTTGCTGTTTTTTTCACTATGATTTGGGCTTGTTGCCATATTTGGGGCTTATTGCCGACTGTTTGAACTCTTTATGAACTATCATCACTGTTTTCCCTCACTATTTGAAATATTATTTGAACTCAGTCCATGTGATTTATACTGTTTTATGAACTCAGCTATATATTACTCAAACTAGGAGTTTTAACTGATATTTGAACTATTGCTTGAGCTGAGTATTATTGTTTTACTGATGCCCGAGGGGCTTTTGAATATTTGGTACTGATACAGGCCGAGGGCCTTATGTGAGGAGGCTTTCAGGCCTCGAGTGATTGGTGAGGAGGCTTTCAGGCCTCGAGTGATTGGTGAGGAGTCTTTCTGGCCTCGAGTGTTATGTGAGGAGGCTTTCAGGCCTCGAGTGTATTATGATCAGGCTTTCAGGCCTCGCATTGATATTGTTAGGCTTTCAGTCCTTATTGATAGTGCTTGGGATGAAGGAGCCCCTCCGGAGTCTGCGCACCTACAGTGAGCACGGGTACCCATGTGATTGAGAGTGAGCCTGAGGGGCTGATGTTGTACTGTGTGATTGATACTGAGCCCGTGGGGCTGGCACTGAGCTAAGAGTTTGATATTGCGCCCGAGTGGCAGGTTTCTAGGCATTTCCTACTGATTGAGCATAATTGTTTAAACTATTTTCAAAGAGAATTTCTTGCTAGTTTTCACTGGTTTTACTGTTTATCTGGTTTTTACTGCTTAAGATAGCATTACTTGTTCATTTATGGAATTTTATGTTCTCAGTCGTTATTTATTTTTTCTTACTCACTGGGTCGGAGTACTCACATTACTCCCTACACCATGTGTGCAGATACAGCCATAGCTGAGTTCGTTCCTGAGCGCTGATTTCCTTCCAGACCAGGCAGACCCAGAGAGACGAGGTAGCTGTCGACGTCCACAGCCCCGTTTCTTCCTTATCATCTGTATTTCATTTATCTTCGGACTATGTTCTTAGATACTGACTTGTAGTATTTCATTTAAACTCTATAGTAGCTCATGACTTGTGACACCCCGATTGCGGGCTGGATTTGGGATGGTATCCTTGTTATCACTATTATTCCGCATTAATAGTTATATTATCCGTGCTTTAGACTTATTCATGTTAATGATTGTTAAAGAGAAGGTGTAAATGCTATGTTGGCTGGACTTGTCTTCACGAGAGGCGCCATCACGACCAGGTGGGGATTGGGTCGTGACAGATAGACACCCGGTACTTTACTTAACCGAATATCAACATAACCTATCTTTTCGTATCATGCTATCATAGGTAAATAAGATGGAAAGGTTTTTGTAGGATAGCTAGAATAAAACATGTAATACCAACTTATACATAAGACATACGGGCATATAAGGCCAAAATGATCACTCGTACACTACACATAGGCCAACAAGGCCATACAATCTTTTACGTATATGACATATGTCTACAAGCTTCTAAGAGTAGATAAATACTATAAAGTTCGGTACAGGGCCCCCCATACTAAACAATATACGTCCGAATCATACTAACCAAATAAGAAACTCTAGAGCAAATGGAGCGTGCCAACATCTCCCGCTGAGCTGATAGCCTACTAGGAGGACTCTCTACTTCTCTATTGGGACCTGCGAACATGAAACACAGTATCCCCAGGCAAACGGGATGTCAGTACAAATAATGAACCGAGTATGTAAGGAATGAAAATTAGCAAATAATAGACATGATAGAAATATAGAGTAAAAGACTCACAGTAAGTCTGAATAGCTCTGTGAATCATTTAATAATTATAAAGTCATGCATATGCATATAAATGTCATACCATATATGGGTATATGCGTTCATAACATCATCAAGCCTCTGAGGGCATCCCATCATATCATCTCGGCTACTGTGGGTAAATCATCAACGTATATCAACTAATCCGATGGTGGTGCGTATATAACGCCGTAACCTTTTCCCATATTCCATATACATATATATACGCGTATATAACGCCATATGGCCATGGATCAATGTACATGTAAATGAATACAATGCATGAGAAATACGTTAATAAAACCTCTAGGAACGTCATAAGACCATTATGCCTTTAATTAATATCGTAAAATAAACTTTATCAACTTACGTATTTTCTGAGACTCATGAATAGACGATAGAATAATAAGACATATGGGGAATCAAGAACATAGGAACCTCTAGTATTTCTATGAATAGAGTCATTTATGGAAGTTGTGCATTTGCATGTTTCATTTGCATCGTATAGATCATGCCAAAAGTAAAGAAGGGATAGCCTTAACATACTTGAGCCAATTCTGTTGACAATCCCTCTAACACACATCAATTGTGACAACACGCAACGGCGGATCGAAGTAGCAAAAAATTCGTATGATATTTTTGAAAAAGATTGTACCGTACTCCCTTAGAACGTAAAATCCCGTTACTACTATGCTAAGAAGTCTCGTATGAGATTCTTGTTGAAGTAACTCACGTTACCATTGAAAAATATGATCTTTTCTTGAAGCATTTTCATCCGTTAGTACGCGTGACCCTTCTTCATTTGGTGATTTTAGAGAAGACATTTGTATTAGTGGGTGTGGTCCCCACTTATGATGACTAAGCAACAAAAATTCCTCCAAATCTGCCACCTTACCATGTATCTTAAGAGTCACTAATTTGGACAAAACTTGCTACCACGTTGGGGGGCCTTTTAGGCTTATCCACAAATTCTTAATTATCTTGCTAATCTCCCATTAAATCAATAATTAATTACTTATTCATATAATTAAAAACTATCTCAAATTACTTAAAATGCTACTCACTTTTAACACACTTTATGTACCCTACATCACGGTCATGTGATACCTTGTATGGCACAAGTCCATAAATACTGAGTATTATAGCTTAGACTTTGTTTTATCCCAAAATGCCATACTTCGACGAAGTTCATTTTCTTCGATTTTCTTACCCTCTTTCCTTCACGAATTTATCATCACTTGTTTGAAATAGCATAATGCTTATAATCTCTAAATAATCTCATTTCTGAACTTACATCGATTAATTTACGAATGTTAACATACGAAAATACGAGATGTAACAATATGTGAGTCTAACTCGATTTTGGTTAATATACATGAATATATCATTGATTTCTTCATTTAATTAGTACTTTGAGATGGAAATTTAGGGAAAATTGTAGAAACTTAATAAACTCTAATTTGGGGATTTTTAAGGTCGATTTGTAACCGAATTTGATTAATTTTGGTATGGTTGAACTCGTGGTCGAATAGGTATTCGAATTTGTGACTTTTACCAGATTCCGAGATGTTGGCCGGGGGTCCAAATTTTGAGTTGACTTTTGACTTAACGCTTAGTATTTTCTTATGAAATTGATTTCTGTAGCTCGTGTTAAATTTATCGAGTTTTTTGTGGGTAGATTCGAGGCATTCAGAGGCCAATTTATGAGGCAAAGATGTGTTAGAGTAGAGCTTTACTCGGATTGAGGTAAGTAACAGTTTTAAATCTGGTCCTGAGGGTATGAAACCCCAAATTTTGAGTTATCTTATTATTTTGGAGGTGCCGCACATACTAAGTGACAGGCATGTGTGTGTGCATCGTAAAAATTGTGACTTGGTCCATTTCGTGAAACTAAAAAGTTAAATAAACTTATTGTTAGCTATATTCTCTCCATATGTTATAGAAAATGATTGTGAAATCTTGTTAAAGATCATGTTTAAGCTATGTGTTAGTATTGTTGGGACCCACAGAGGTCGTGTTATATGCTGAATTACTTGCTAAATGCTATTTGTATTCAGTCTTAGTTTTTACTTGCATATCATTGTAACAAAAAATTTTCGCGTCGAGAAAATAAATAATCAAGACTGGAAAATTGCGTAACAAATATAGTATTTGATTTCAATAAATGAAAGTATTACAATCTCTATGGTATTCGTCTGATTCTTCAAGAATGTAAAATATATTGATGAACTTGATTTTGATTTGATTCAAGGGCTTGTAAAGCTTAATCTTGAATCTCCTCCTTGAACTTGAATTTGTGCTTGATCACGAACAAGTAATTTGATCTTGAACGCCTTGATATTTGATTTGGCTTCGTTCTTGATCTTGAAATTGAACTTGAACTTGTAGCTTGAGTGCTTGAGCTTGTAGCTTGAATGCTTGAACTTGTAGCTTGAATGCTTGAACTTGTAGCTTGAGTGCTTGAACTTGTAGCTTGTAGAGAAATCTGCGGTGTTTGATCCACTAGCTCTCTGCTTGCTTTTTGTTCTTAATTCTGGTGTCCTCTAGCTTTATGAAGACCTCTATTTATAGTTGTAGGGAGTGGCGTGGCTCTACAATTTGATTGGTCCGTTTGAACTGACCAATACCATCCAGACACTTGGCATGATTTAATTGGTTCATCTAATTGTCTTGGATTGCCATATCACTTGACACGTGGCACGATCTCATTGGCTCATTTATTTGTCTTGGATCGCCACGTCGCTTGGCATGTGTCTTGATTTAATTGGCTCATTTATTTGGCTTGGATTGCCACATCACTTGACACGTGTCATAATTTCATTGGCTCATTTATTTGTCTTGGATTGCCACATCACTTGACACATGGCATGATTTCAATGGCCTTTCAGTGTGACTGGGCATGCCTTGTCATTTTGACACGTGGCATGGTCATATTGGCTCTTTCGCTTGACTTGGCGCGCCACGTCATTTGACACGTGGCACCAAACTGGGCCTCTAGGAAGATGACATCTTGGGCCTAATGAATTGGGCTCATCACTTTAGCCCAATTAAATGGGCTAGCCCAATGGATTATGACTTATTTATTTAATCCATATACATTGGACTTATATAATTAATTCAATTATATTAGCCCACATATTTATTTGGACCAATATATTTTGAATTTAAAATATAATCCAACTTATTTTATGAATATAATTTTAATAAAATTTATATGCCTACAAATGCCCCATACTTCAAGACTTGTCAAGGTCTTTAAACTTTTGAAGACTAGGCTTGAAGTATTTATGTAACAAATGGTCTTCATTTTATTTTATTTATTTGTTGCAAATATTCAGTTGATCTCCACGTAAAAAAAAAGATGTCCTATGACACAACTGGAGAAGAATCAAAATATAACTTTGATATTTCCAAAGAAAATTCACGTGAGATTTTATGATTGACTTTTCTTATTCTTTTGACTTTGGCAAAGTTAGATACTACTGCATGTATTAAGTAGTAGTAACGTTTTACCAATGCAATTCCCAAGACCACCTTCGACAATTCACTTGGGCCTGACACATAACTCTAAGAAAGTTATGGGATACTAAAAATTCTTTAATTCTTTGCCTGTATGTATTGGACATGGAAAAACAATCACCGCCCGTAGGCTTCCTACGCCGATTATTTAGGATACCTACTCCCTTTTGGATTCTGGCAGTTACCACAAATACAGTGCATCCCACATCGGTAATAACCCTTGAGTAGCCACCTTTCACAACTTATAAATGGCAGCATACTCTTCATACGTTGATTATAACTTTGCAGCACTTGCATATCACCGTGAGTCTTCTTTTGACGATTTGGGAGTATTGGCATGAAGGTAATTTTTTCTTCTTTTCTTATGCTTTTCTTGTCTTGTCTTTTTTTTTTTAGGTCAAACAAGAAAGATATGTTCTTGTTCAACAAGATGATCCATGCATGAAGAAGATAATCTTGGGGTGTGAAGAGATGAGTACTCATTAACCGTTAACCGTCTAAGCCAAAATTTTATTTTATCTTAGGCAAAGAACATCACACCGTTTATGCCAAAGATTTATTATCTGAAGCGAAGACCATTACACCGTCTGAGCTAATGACTTCATCTTATTTTACTTCACTTTATCTGAGGCATAGACCTTTACACCGTCCGGGCTAAATTTATTTTGTCTGAAGTGAAGATCATTATACCGTCTAAGCTAATGACTTTATCTTGTTTGAAGATTTAACTTCATTTTATCTAAGGCATAGACCATT
>MU759750.1:0-38176 GCA_026770625.1 Nicotiana glauca | reverse complement strand
TTTGATTTGGCTTCGTTCTTGATCTTGAACTTGAACTTGAACTTGTAGCTTGAGTGCTTGAGCTTGTAGCTTGAATGCTTGGACTTGTAGCTTGAGTGCTTGAACTTGTAGATTGTAGAGAAATCTGCGGTGTTTGATCCACGAGCTCTCTGCTTGCTTCTTGTTCTTAATTTCGGTGTCCTCTAGCTTTATGAAGTCCTCTATTTATAGTTGTAGGGGGTGGTGTGGCTCTGCGATTTGATTGGTTCGTTTAAACTGACCAATACCATCCAGACACTTGGCATGATTTAATTGGCTCATCTAGTTGTCTTGGATTGCCGTATCACTTGACACGTGGCACGATCTCATAAGCTTATTTATTTGTCTTGGATCGCCACGTCGCTTGGCAAGTGTCTTGATTTAATTGGCTCATTTATTTGGCTTGGATTGCCACATCACTTGACACGTGTTATGATTTCATTGGCTCATTTATTTATCTTGGATTGCCACATCACTTGACACATGGCATGATTTCATTGACCTTTCAGTGTGACTGGGCATGCCTTGTCATTTTGACACGTGGCATGGTCATGTTGGCTCTTTCGCTTGACTTGGCGTGCCATGTCATTTGACACGTGGCACCAAACTGGGCCTCTAGGAAGATGATATCTTGGGCCTAATGAATTGGGCTCATCACTTTAGCCCAATAGATTATGACTTATTTATTTAAACCATATACATTGGACTTATATAATTAATTCAATTATATTATCCCACATATTTATTTGGACCAATATATCTTGAATTTAAAATATAACCCAACTTATTTTATGAATATAATTTTAATAAAATTTATATGCCTACAATCATATTCTAGTCTCTATTATTCTTGTTGATACATCATGCTATTGCTGTTAGGGCTGATTTTCTTGATTTTGAGAGCCCGAGAGACTAGAGAGATTAATGACTGAGTGAGGTCGAGGGCCTGATTATGAGGATATTTATGGGATCAGGTTGCACGCCGCAACATGTTTTATTGATTTATGCTATGATTGGCTTGGTATAGCGCTTGGGCTATAGGAGCCCCTTCGGAGTCTGTACACACCTGCAGTGAGCGCAGATACCTAATAAGTGAGAGTGTCAATTATCGAGTACCGAGTGCTAAGTGACTGTAAGGAATGAGTGATTGTGAGGAATGAGCGATTGTTAGGTTGGAGAGAATGGGAGGATTGAGTGATTGTTGCCCTGAGAGGCTGTATATGATTTCATTGTTATTGCACATAGTTTCCTTATATCACTGTTTTGAAACCTTTTGAAAGATTTTTTTATCCGGTTTTACTTGAAATTGGCATGAACAAACTAATTTGACTAACTTTTCCAGAATTGGGAAACATGTCTATATTTCCTTGTTGAGTCTATTGAAAATGACTTATAACTATGTAGCTCGTCGCTATCTTTCAGTTCCTTATTTATTATTGTTACTTGTTGAGTTGGTTGTACTCACACTACACCCTGCACTTTATGTACAGATCCAGGAGTTTCTGAACGCGAAGGGTGTTGTTATTTCACGTAGCTGACCATTGGAAATATAGAGGTAGCTGCTTGGCGTGCGCAGTCCTTGTTTCTCCTTCCTTATTTTTTTTTATTCCGTTGTATTTAAATCCAGACTTGGATATATAGACACTTTATTTCTAGACCGGTTATGTATATCTGCTCATGTGCTCAGTGACACCCCGATATTGGAAGTTATTTTCCAGCACTTGTGTTTTGGGATTTTACCCTTATTTATAAAAATTTTGCTTTTTAAAAATTTCTTGATTTACTTTCTGTTAAAAAATTGAAGTATTTTGGAAAGGTCAACTTGTCTAGTACCATCACGACATCTTAGGATTTGAGTCGTGATATTTGTGCAGCCGATTGAACATACCTGCGAACGTTGTCCTCAAGATCGGTGGGCAAATTTGCGTTAATGGCTATATGTGAGCTGACATCGATTGGGTCTGCAGGCGGTACTCCGCCGAGATCGACTAGTGGCATCTCATTTTTGGGAGTTACATTGTTGTTCTCGTCATGGTGGCCGGTCTCATTGTCAACAAGTAGGGGTGCTGATTGAGAGTTTGACATTTTAGTTTTGACCTTAAATTAGAGACACTTCAAATAGCAAGTGTAAAATAGTGTGTGTTATGAAAATTTGTATCAAATAACCACTATTATTCTTAACCCCATGGTGGGAGCCAAATTGTTTACCCGCAAAATTGGATAACAATTGAATTTGTAAGTGATTTTAAGGATACTTGGATTAAACTGACACAAAGCGATGAATTAAATTGTAGTTGAAATAAAGTATGAAAAAGTAATTTTAAACCATACGAATTGAACAGTTACAACGTTAGGGGAGGGCCACCCTTGGATTGGACGAACATCGATCGATCTCAAGATACAGGTAAAATAAGAGTTTAGTGAGAAAAATAATATATTGCTTCTGAATGATTGTTACAATGTGTTTTACAAGTAATTAGACCTTATTTATATAGTAGAGGAGTCCCACTTTAGGTAGAATTCTATAAAAGGTAAAAATCTCTTGATTTGCGGATTTGTCGGTTCCTTATTGATATATGCCGAGATTCCTGCTGTGATATCCGACTGACTACTGATATTTCGGCCTTCCGTTATTTTGGTATTCTGTTGGTTATACCGGCAATATTTCCTCGAGCTCATTTGGGGTCAGGATCGATTCCGGAATCATGGACTCAATGTTCTCGAGGACGGACATTCTGACCTCATGTTCTGGTTCAAGGAGACTCAGGGTCAGTTTTCAACCCCTTACATTGGGAGCCCGATCTATCACGCAGTAGACGGGCTGATTTCGACCGTATGCAGAGTCTTAATTTTTTTCTCCAAACGTCGGAAAAAAAGATTAAAAAATGTAGAGAAACAAAATTTCACAAATTGAATTTTTTTTTGCAGAAACTTAACTTTTACACCATACGCTTGTGACAGGTGTTTTGTGTTGAATAAAGAAACACACACACATTCACTCTCAGTCTAGCCTTATCCCTCAGGACAATTATGTGGTTTATATTAACAAAACTTTCAAGATTCCAACCAATCGTGCCGATGTAATACCAAGAAGTTGATTTTGACACGATAATGCTAACAGACCAAAGCTATAAGAATTACGATGATATCCTCAGATTCTTTAAATTAGTATTGTCGGAGCAGTTTTTTTTTCTGTCATTATCGAATGGAAAGGTGGAATCTTAGGTGTATAACGTATTCTAGAAGAAAAACAATTAGGACATCCTAGCTAGCCAATAAAGACCTTCGAAAACTAAGTGACTCATATATATGAGAAGGTTAACAGTATTTCGGCTTGTCATCCAATTTCTTGTTGCTATTTGCAACTTGATTTAATTTGATTTTGACAACCTTTTCTCCCACTTGAATAATTATTGACTTTGTAACTACCGTTACAAATCAATCCTCTTCTGAAATACAAGCAACCAGCTGTAGAGAATTGGATAAACCAAATTAGAACTCTCGGGTTTCAGCTTTGAGTATAGAAAAATTCTGTATTAAGGAAGTCATTTTTTTAATGAGTCTTACGTGATGCAAATTCAGGTTAATCCGACCCAAATACAAATATCAGACATCAGATGAGAAACAACAGAAGAATTAATTTGACAGACATAAAAATAACATAACTTAAATATTATCGTATGACTTTCTCTCTCCAACATAGGCGGATCCAAAATTTAAATTTAATGGGTTCAACTTCTAAGATATTTACCATTTAACTCATCGTATTTTTGAAATTACAGGTTCGAATATAGTATTTATTGCGATTTTAATAGGTTTTAAAGTACAAATCTATATTTCGTGTCGAAAGTTATGGGTTCAATTGAAAAACTACATCCGCCTCCGCTCTCGAGACAAGAATTCAGAATAATTACTGGTAAAAATGGATTAGTGAAACTATATATGTGAATCATTTGGAGATCGAGAACACAACAATCAATCTAATTCGATTCATTTATTTCATTTCAGTTCAATTCCTTTATGATTTCGTTATTACTTCCAAATTTTGCAAGCTTTCTTTATGGCTTTTTCATAGCCCAATGTTAGTTAATTATTTAAGTCCAATTCTTAAAAAGTTGTGACTGTTATAAATGGATCGTTAAGTAAGCCTATCGAGGAACCTACAGAGGAAAAGTAGTCTCATTCTCCACGCTACTTGTATTATCACATTTTTGGAAACGTTCAATGACACTTCTGAGTTCGGTATCATAAAAATTTCCAGACACGACAATTTCGAGTCCGGAATCAAAATGTGATTCTTTTGGACTCAAATAATCAAAATGTATAGGAAAAAAATTTGGTGACTATTTTGTATATAACGCCCTTTTAAAGGGCGCTACACCTTAATGGCGGTTTGGCCAGTTAAGTATAGCGCCCCTTTTAAATATTATGTGGGCTTACGAAGTTATTCGCCACCATAACCTCAACCCTCCCCCTGCCCCCTCCCCCCAAAATAATGAAACCCTAATTCTTCGCTCTTCAAATATTATAACAAAATGCAAAATAACTTAACGAAGAAATATTTCATAAGACTTGAGAATATTTCTGAATGAATTTTTATAAAATCCTTAACGTCTTTAAATAAGGATCCGAGGGGTCGAAATTTTTGAGGTATAGCGCCTTAAATAAGGGCGCTATACCTATATGAATTATTGTTGTGTCAGTTAAGCCCAGAAAAATTATTGTTGGGCCCACATTATATGTATAGTGCGGTAAGGAAGAGCTTTATATATAGTGCATTTTAAAAGGGCGTTATACTTAACTGGGCAAACGGCAGTTAAGATATAACGCCCAAAAAAAGGGAGTTATATATAAAATGGTGACCAAGTTTTTTGAGAATTTCTCACTTTATACCCATTAATTCCAAACTATTTACCCTTTAATGCCAGGCCCAAACTATTTACTTTTCCTACCCTTGTGACCCAGACTATTTACCCGGCCCATGCATTTGCTTATTCCCCTCATTTAATGCCTCAGTTAACATTGTTTTACCCAGCCATTTCTTTCATTTTAAAAATTCCATAGCCAAACCACAAGAAATTATATTTCACACGGTAGTAATTGATTTGACTTGTGAATTTTTCTTCAAATTTATTTCTATCTTCAATATTATTGCACATGAGTTTCACTCCAAAATTCTTTTTCTATATTAGTATTTTTCGTGTATTTATTTGTATTTCTAAACCCATGTGTTGTTGCAGTTATATATTAAGTTTCCGAGCTCTGATTTTTGTGTGTGTATGAAGATCCACCATTGACGAGTTTGAAGCTCCTGTATTTAAAATTTTATTTTGAAAATTTATTGTTTGATTCGATGTGGGTGCTATAAAATATTGATTATAGTACCTCAAGTAAGCTTCTTGGATCTAAATTTTATGTGTATTTGAATATTCACCATTGTTGGGCTTGAAACTCTTGAATTTAAAATTTTTATTTTGAAGATTTCTTGTTTGGTTCAAAGTAGATTCGGTTAAATATTGCTTATAGTACCTTTTGAAAGTTCATACTAAAATTTGATAGCATTTGGAGCTAATTTGAGGTGTTTGAGATCGAAATTTTCAGCTGAAAATCGAAGAAGAACACAACTATCCAATAGTATACCGCTGAGGTATACAATATGTTGTAAGAGTATATAGCTATATTGCAACAGTATACTATTATAGTTTGTAATATACTGCAACAGTATATTGTAATAATCGAAAAAGAACATAGTTACCTAACAGTATACAATATACTATATGAGTACATAGTTATACCGCAACAGTATACGATTATAGTATACAATATATTGTTATAGTATACTATAATAATATGCAATATACTATAACAGTATGCTGTAATAGTATACAATATACCATAATAGTATACTTATTACCCGTAAATTCACTTGCCTTTTCCCTTTTAATTTGCTTTAAGCTTTTACCCACCATGAGGGCAAATTGAAAATGCAAATCTTTTTTTTCGTTTTGATTTATTCTATGACTTGAATTCCAAGACTTCTGACTTCTGCAAAACAATAATCTGCCATTGAAGGACCTTGAAGCTTTAAAACCCATAAATTGGGTTTGTAGTTATATTGAAACTCAAAACAAGGATTTTTTTAAAACTCTTTGTGTATAATTGTATACATGTTGGTATAGCTATATACCATACTGGTATCATATGTTAGTTAATATTTTTTGGTTGTATTAGTTACATTTAATTGATACACAATTTAATTTTTTTTTAGTAATAGTATTTAAAAAAGAATAATAAAAAATAATAAAAATAATAAATGAAACTAGATTATGAAGAGAAAAAGAATGTAAAAAAAGAAGTGTAAATGAAATTAGAAAAGGAAAAAAGAAAAAAATAAGAAGAAAACGAGAAAAAATTGAAGGAGAAAAGAAAAAAAAATGAAAAGAAGCATAGAAATAAAAAAGAATTGGAGAATAAAGAAAAAATTCCCCACAAAATTACTATGGTAAGGAAATATAATTAGTTTGATGGGTAGAAAAACTAATAGATATATAAGAGTAGATAGTTTTATTTTTGTGGGTAACTGTGTCATTCTCCCAAAAAAAAATTTCTACACATTTTGATTCTTTGAGTCCAAAAGAACTACATTTTGGTTCCGGACTCACAATTTGTCGGCACTTCTAGGTTCTATTCTATATGTGGAGTAAAATACTATTGATGTAAAAATGTTTTACCTTGAGAAATCTTTGTAGATATATTCAGTACTTGGTCGGGTAATTTATATGGTAAAACTTTTAAAGAGTTTTGCGGGGGAAGTACACGGTTGGCCACTAATAAAACATGTATTTACTTTTAAGCCACCGTTTAAAACGTCTTTAATCTTTAACCACTACTTTAATAAACTTTAACCGCCCGGACGAAAATACGTTTCAGCTCATGTCCTTAACTTTTGTACTTAACTTCAGGACTACATGTCCTTAACTTTTGAACTTGGAACTCTAAGTTCAGGACTACATGTCTTTAACTTTTGAACTTGTAAGTCTAAGTTCAGGACTTCAGGACTACTTGTCCTTAACTTTTGAACTTGGAACTCTAAGTTCAAGAATTCAAGGCTACATGTCCTTAAACTTTTGAACTTGGAACTCAAAGTCCAAGACCAAGCGTCCTTAACTTTTGAATTTATAAGTCAAAGTTAAGGACCTATTGTCCTTAACTTTTGAACTTGTAACTGTAAGTTAAGGACCTATTGTCCTTAACTTTTGAACTTGTAACTGTAAGTTAAGGACTGCTTGTCCTTAATTTTTGAATGTGTAACTGTAAATTAAGGATAGTCTGTCCTTAACTTTTGAACTTGGAAATCAAAGTTAAGGACCTATTGTCCTTAACTTTTGAACTTGGAAATCAAAGTTAAGGACCTATTGTCCTTAACTTTTGAACTTGTAACTGTAAGTTAAGGACTGCTGTCCTTAACTTTTGAACTTGTAACTATAAGTTAAGGACTGCATGCCCTTAACTTTAGAACTTGTTACTGTAAGTTAAGGACTATTGTACTTAACTTTTGAACTTGTGTCCTTAACTATTGAACTTGACTTTAGGACTTCAAGACTACATTTCCTTAACTTTTGAACTTGAAACTCTAAGTTCAGGACCATGTCCTTAACTTTTGAATTTAACTTTAGGACTTCAGCACCACATGTCATTAACTTCTGGGAAGGAATTGCATTTCCTATTTACTCGATTGCCTGAAATCATCGTACGGACTTGGAGAATACGTTACTACTGTTATAAAATCATCAACATTCAGTGTTTCCTTTGGGTAATAGAGATCTAGTCGAGTGGAAACATAAATACTACTTTGATTTTCATAGAGCATCAAGTAGAGTGGCTATTTTGAACTTCGGCAATAGAGATCTAGCGAGTGAAGGTTTGAGTGTCGAATAAGGTAATGGAGTCGCCACCAAAACAGTGAACCTGTTTTTCAGTCTTCAATTTTCTTTAATAAGATAATCGAGTGTCTAACATCTTCAACTTGATGACTATATTCATTGTTTCTTTAACTTTTGCTCTATGAATCATTTGAAGTGGATCCAGTGTCGTCTGAAACTGTCATGCTTGTCCGAGCTTCTTCAATAAGGGAACTTGACGTTATCTCCATTATTGGTATACCCGGACTTGATAGAGGGTTTGGGAAGGACAAGAGATAGAAGAAAGGGTAACACAGCCTTTTCATACTCCCTCCGTTTCAATTTATGTGAACCTATTTCCTTTTTAGTCCATGTCAAAAAGAATGACCCCTTTCCTTATTTGGAAATAATTTACCTGTACACAATGATTTATAGCCACACAAAATATATGTGCCTTATTTTACACCACAAGATCAAAATCTTCTCTCTTTTCTTAAACTCCGTGCCCCGTCAAATGGGCTCACATAAATTGAAATGAAGGGAGTATTAAATTTCATAGACTAATGGCTAGTATTACTAAGTATTAAAAATATTGGATAAAAAGTAGATACCACTTTAAAATGTGGCTACCCCATACAATTTTTACGAGTTTTGCTAGATATAAGGGTAGTATTTTAGTGATATCATGTACACTAGAGTTTGACAATACTCCCTCCAAGTGTCTTTAGAGGTTTTGGCATATGGCGTGCTGCACACCCATTAGGAAAATCAGTTTTGACTAAGTGATGTGTTGTACGAATTTAAATATTTGTGAATAAAAGTAGCTTAATTACAGAAGATATGGAAATTATTTTCTCTACTTTGATTAATTAAAGGAAATATCTACTGTTATTCAAAATTATCAAAGCCTTAAAAATTAAAATATGATTTTATCGGATAATTAACGCATCCTTGGTAATTTTGAATGTTAATATATGGTATCATTGAAAATATTTATGTTTTGGGTGAAGAAGCTATCGATCACTATCGAGAGAAGTGGGCTTGGAAGGAATCTAATAATTGTATCTATCATTTAAAATCAAAATAGAATAGTTCCAAGTTCCCAACAATAATATAGGCGTAACTGATATGGACACATAAAAGTGACGATGACTACTTTACTTTCTTGCAACTTGTTCATTGCTACGGCCTATGGCCTAGTGATTCCTTCGAATTTGACAACACGAAAATTCCTCTTTGTTTGATAGTATCAATTTTAGTTGCTTTGCTTAAGTAGTCAAGCAACCAGGGGCAGATTTATAGACAACATTATGAGACACGTGAATCTATAATTTTTTGACATATTTTATGTATATATTTTTAAAAATTTATATAAAATTAACTATTGACACACATGCTTCAAGAAGGTTAGAATGGTACATTTGGTTGAAGATTGAATTATTTATCAAGAGCATTAGGAATCAGTTCTCACTTAAAATATTTTTTTTTTTCATTTTTAATAGTGCAGCCATGCACTAAATGCACTAAAAATTCCAGATCCGCCTCTACCAGCAACCACTTGGCCTTTGTTTTAAAAACTTCTTAAGAATAAATTATATATTCAAAATATGAGTCATATATTTACTGGTTCAGTGTAATAGATTTTTTTCGTGTTCTTCTCTTGAATTGAAACCAAAACCAAAGTTTATAGATTCCTTTTTAGAAATTAACAGAGAGAAACGTTATTGGTAAAAAATTGATCCAGTCAAAGATTCTCATATGACATGCAAATCGAAGAGCTACTAGTTGATTTTGATACTAACTGTTACCTATAAGAATATTTACCATAAATCATATCCTTAAATTATTCGGTGTACGTAGTATCTTTTATTTTCAGGCTGTTTTCTGTCATTGTCTTATGCATAGAATTGTGGAAGCTTAAGAATATATCCTACAAATATCAGAGAGACAAATAGCATCAAATAGCCAGTATCAAACCTCTCTTCCGGAAAAATTTATATATATATATATAGGTGTTGCATCCCCGTGGCTTCTCGTGTTTATTTTATTTTTATTTTTATTCTACTAGGCTCAAAGAATATCCTCAAATAAGTGACACTCTCATGGGAAAGTTCAAATATTTCAGCGGACACGGTTTCATTTGATTTTGACAACCCTTCCTTCAGAATCACAACTGAAATACTGGAGATATTCATTTTAAAGACAACTAGAACTATTTAATTGGCTAGATTACAACTTAATTAGGAGTAGAAGATGATACATAACACAAGTACATTATATGAAAAGTCAATCAAACAAGCAATACCAAGACCTAATCCTCAACAAGGAGGATATATATGAGCAAGTATGGTTTTGAAAGACATATAGGCAAAGCGGTCCCTTCATTATTTCAAATAAGTTTAATTAAGTTTTTTGTTTCCCTTGAAATCTCCTTCACAATTTCTAACCATATAGTGTCATGCTAACAGTTCAGGGGCGGCCCAGCATTGTTGGTGGCCTAAAGCAAAATCTCGTATGAGGGGCCCTAATTTGTTAATAAAATAAATTTGTATATTTTTGTTTGAAATCTATTTTTTTTAACTTTTTAAAATGATAATATAGCTTATCCAATCCATTTAGATTCTCCTAATACATTATTGATCCTAATGCAAAATTGTTATAGGAATACCATTTTATGAGGAATATAGGTATTTAACAAAAATTAATTCTTGTTATCTTATTGAGTATACGGATCAGAGTATTATCTTTTACTCATAATATTTACTTTAACGTCGGCTCCCACCCTCCAAGAACTTCCCACCTTGCTTTTTGGGTAGCCAGAACTCACAACCTCTTGGTTGGAAGTGGAGAGTGCTCTTCACTATATCAACTCACTCTTGTCAAAAATAAAAGATATCTTTATACCCTTTAAATAAAAAATTAAATTTTACCTAGTAAATAAAAAAATCAAAGATATCTTTATATCTTTTAAATTATTAAAATCTCAACTATCAGCGCTAGTCACAAATTAAAATTCTCTTTTCCTTTTGTATTAAGTTATTTACTTTTTAACATTAAAATACTTAATTTTTATACCAAAAAATTAAAATTACTACCAAAGGAAAGTGGGGCCCCAAAAATTTGGGGGCCTAAGCCATTCCTTGTGCTGCCTTACCCTTGAGCCGCCTATGTAACAGTTAATATTATTTCCTCTTATTTCTTTATTTCTCTTTGCTTTTCTTTTCTTCTTTTGATGAGGAGTTGGAAAGGAAGGGTTTGGGGTAACAGGAGATGGGAATAAGCTAGTGAGTTATACCATTGTCTTGTGTACCTATCTTGTATTATTTGTTCGGACTTAAATTTTTGTACTTTGCAATACTAGTGAAACCTGAATGAGCTATAGGGATTAGGGAGTCATAAAAACTTTTAGATTTTGTAACCTGTTAGCTTTCATTTAACGTGAAACCTCTCTATATGATAGCAAAATTTTATAAATATCTTACTGTTATGTGTTATCCTGATTTTTTTACCATATTAGGTTTCCTATCTTTTGAAGGAAAGGGCAACACATTTATCATAATTGAGTTTTCCTTCTTGTAAAAGGAAATTATAAATATCTTATATTTGGCTAGTCCATTTTCTTGTAGGAAAAGGTCTGGACTTCTATAAAATGAGGATCATTCGTTCTCTTTCAGTGGCATCCACAATGTAGCCACCATATGGGGTTTAAGAGTCTTGTTTAGGGGGGAGAACTTTACGTGACAAGTGTTAGTGTGTCACTTGTGTTTGTCTCTTCGTGAGGTTGTTCTCTCGATATTTTGTACTCTCTTTTATATAGTGGATTTCTCATCTTCGCCGTGGACGTAGGTCATTGATCGAATCACGTTAAATGTTTATGTCTCTTTTAGTATATTTCTCTTTTATTGTCTGATTTACCGTTGTTCAAGGTTTGCTTTACAAGTTTCCGCATGACATTTGCTTTTTCGGTCCTAACAAATGGTATCAGAGCGAGGTTGAAGACACGTTCATCTTGGCGGGTTTAGTTCTAGCCTCAACATATTTGATGAAAATCGTGATTTTTGTCTGAGAAATTTAGCAGGCGTGCTATGCACGTTGAGACAAACTTTGTGGTGAAGATTTGGAGATGCAACCTGTTGAAGGCTATGTGATGAATATGGATCAAATTTATTTCGTCAAAAAATTCAGGCCAAAAGGGAGAATTGTTAGATGTTGTCCTGATTCTTACCATATTTGGTTTTTCTATTTTTTAAAGGAAAGGAAAACACATTTAATGACCCAAAAAAAAGTCATCACTTGTTTAGAAACAAATTCAATGTTCCGAGGCCTAAAAAAACCTCCTTTGTACCTTACCTCGATTTCTATGCGCAGTTCAGGCGCGCAGCCGGAAAGTCATTATATGAAAAACTATAGAAAATGATGAATTTTGCCTTTAAAATAAATTTAAGTTAACTTCGGTCAACATTTTGGGTAAACAGACCCGGACCTGTAATTTGACGGTCCCGAAGGGTCCGTTGGAAAATATGGGACTTGGGCGTATGTCCGAAATTGAATTCCGAGATTCGAAGCCCGATAAATAAATTTTTAAAGAATATTATTTCTGAAAAATATATGAGTTTTTGAAAATGAAATGTGTTTAAAGTTCGATGGTATCGGGCCCGTATTTAGGTTCCGAATTTCGGTACAAGTCTTATATATGATTTGACTCAGGAACGGACTTGAAATGACTTGAATCGGACCTTATTTGAGAAAATTAGGACATTTGATGTTCTTTAGTAATTTCATAATTTTGATGCTAAATTCCTAGTTGTTGATGTTATTTTGGTAATTTGAATGCATGGGCAAGTCCGTATAATATTTTTAGGTTGGCGTGCATGTTTGGTTTTGAGTTCCGGGGGCTCGGGTGAGTTTTGGACAGGCCACGGTGTGGAATTTGGACTTGGAACATTTGCAGGTTTTCAGCTGGTATGATCATGTTTGCAGGCTTCGCAAATGCAAATTCTGGCTCGTAAATGCGAGATTTCCATCGCAAATGTGAACAAAGGACCTGGGCAGCCGTAGTCGCAAATGCGATTTTGCATTTGCGAAGGGTCTCTCGCAAATGAAAAGTGACTGGAAATTTGACTGGGTCGGAAATGCGACATTTTGTTCACAAATGCGAACTTATCAGAATTTTGAAGGGTTCGCAATTGCGAACTCTAATCACAATTGTAACATCAGAGACCTGTAAATTCACACTTAAACGCATTTTCAACCAATTTTCATATCTCTTCAAAACCAAAACACTCTAGGGCGATTTTTCAAAGGCAATTTCTTCTCCCAATCGATTGTAAGTTATTTCTAACTCGTTTTCTTCAATCTTTAACATCTTTTCACATGATTTCAACTCAAAATGAAAGGTTTTCATGGGAGAAATTGGGTGTTTTGGGTAGAACCTAGGTTTTTCAAATTTTGGGAATTTGGACCTTGATTTGAGGTTCGATTTCAAAACAAATTATATATTTGAATTCGTGAGTGAATGGATAGTCTGGTTTTGATTCGAATCTCGGGTTTTGGCCATGTAAGCCCGGGGTCAATTTTTGACTTTATGGCAAAAACTTTAAAAAATTTATTTCCATGCATTAGAATTGATTCATTTAGCACTTATTGATATAATTAAGAAACTTGTGGCTAGATACGAGCGAATTGGTGGTGGAATCAAGAGGTAAAGAGATAGTCGAGGCTTGAACTGTGTTCGAGGCATCGAGGTAAGTGTTTAGTCTAACCTTAGTTTGAGGGATTACGAGTGTGTCCTATTTTCTGTGTGTCATTTGTTGAGTACGACGTATAGGCATGGTGACGAGTATCTACACGTTGGTATTAAGCATGCACGTGAGTCTTATGTTGTGATTAACGTGACTCCATTTGTACTGTTCATGTTTAATATGGTGGTTGCTATTGTTGGGCAAAGGTTGTGGAAAGAATATTGATAATTGTATATTGAAGAGCATTGGCTCGAGTTGTAAAGTGATTTGTGGAAGTAAATATGAAAATAAGAAGAGGATTATGGTATTGATCCCTTGGGATGTTGTTGCTTTTAATGTTGTTCCCTTGCCGAGATGTTGTTGTTTTGATATTGTGCGCTTGTCGGGATTTTATTATGACTCATTTATTCCTTGCCCTTATTGTTTGTGTTTGTTGTTTGGGTGAAGAAGAGTGTAAAGCACGAAGAGTGATGCCGTGCATTATTTTGGTGAGAGAGTGTTAAAACACGAACGGTGATGCCATATATTATTTGTGAGGAAGAGTGTAAAGCACGAAGGGTGATGTCGAACCGCACGATATATTGATTTCATGCTGATTATATTGATTTCATGGTGAGGATGCGAGTAAAAGCACGAAGGGTGATGCCGTGCAGTTTATATTGATTTTTATGTTGAGGATAAGAGTAAAAGCACGAAGGGTGATGCCGCGCACTCGTTTAATTTTTTTATTCTTGTTGATAGTTGAATTGTAGTGTTCCCTATATGTACCCGCTATCCTCCCATTGCCATATGATATTTTCCCGCAGCTTGTTTCCCCCTCCCACCTTTGACTGTACATTTTTGCTGTTATTTTTCTTCTGTACATTGTTTATCTGAACAGGTTTATTTTGTAATCTGGTCCTAGTCTCGTCACTACTTTATCGAGGTATGCTAGGCACATACCAGCACATGGGGTCAGTTGTACTGATACTACACTCTGCACTCTTTTGTGTCGATCCCAGTACTATAGATTTCGAACCGTAGTGAGATTTTCGCTTCTTGTTCATCAGGCGACCCGAGGTAGTCCTGCAGGCATTCACAGGCCTTGGCGTCTCCCTCTATCTATTTTCCTGTTTCTTTTATGTAATCCCAGAGATAGTATTTTGTTATTTCTTTCAGACCATTATTTGTAGTACTCCTAGACAGTCTGTGAAGTTGTGACACCAAATCTTGGGTTGTTTTGTTATGGAATGGTATTAGCAGTATCAGTAAACTTGGAATTTCATTCTTCCGCTTGTTAAATTTTGTTGATTATTAATTGTTGGCTTTTACTTGTTAACAAATTTAAAAATAGAAATAAGGCAAATAATTCAGTTGATTGGCTTGCTTAGATTTCATAGTAGGCATCATCACGACTCTCGAGGGTGGGAAATCTGGGTCTTGAGAAGTTGGTATCAGAGTACTAGGTTACATATGTCTCACAATTTACAGACAAACTTAGTTGAGTCTGAGGGATTGGTACATAGACGTTTGTGTTTATCCCTCAAAGGCTACAAAGTTAGGAAAATTTTCACATCTATTCTTTCCTGTCGTGCGGTTCGGTTTCTCAATGCTAATTGAATTTCTACTCTATTCTTTCGCAGATGACGAGAACACGTGCTTCCTCATCCGCTGATCAACAGCTCGAGCCCCCAACAACACATCCCACGAGGGGCATAGGGCGAGGCCGAGGCCGTACTAGAGGCCGAGGTAGGGGCAGAGCTTAACCCGGAGCAGCGACACTAGTGGAAGGAGCCTCAGGTTGAGTTTAACGAGGAGGTTCCGGCCAAGAAAACTCTGGTAGGACCAGCTCAGGTCCCAGAGGGGTTCATTGCTACCCCAGTACTTCAAGATGCTCTGGTCCGTCTAGTGGGCCTCATGGAGAGTGTCACCCTGGCAGTCTTACTTCCTGCAGCTCCAGCCATCTCTCAGGCTGGAAGAAGGGTCCAGACTCCTACTACTCGCACTCTAAAGCAGGTGGATCCCCAGTTTCAAAGTCTAGCAGCTCAGCTAGTTGGATCAGTTCAGCTAGGTATGGTAGCCCAGATCGATGACGGAGCAGCTATAACTACCGATGACTTGTAGAGATTGGATAGGTTTACCAAGTTCTTCACTGCCACTTTCAGCGGTGCATTTTCTGAGGATCCCCAGGATTATCTAGATAGTTGTCACAAGGTTCTCAGGAATATGGGGATAGTGGAGACCAATGAGGTCGATTTTGCTACTTTTCGCTTATCTAGATCCGCCAAGACTTGGTGTAGAGATTACTGTTTGGATAGACCAGTCGGACCACCACCTTTGACTTGGGAGCATTTTACTCAGCTATTCTTGGAGAAGTTTCTTCCCGTTACTCAGAAAGAGATTTATCGGAGGCATTTTGAGTGCTTCTAGCAGGATTCTATGACTGTTACTTAGTACGAAATGAGGTTTACCGAGTTGGCTCGTGATGCTCTACTTATACTTCCCACTGAGAGAGAGTGATTGAAGAGGTTCATTGAGGGACTTATCCAGCCCATTCGACTTCGGATGGCTAAGGAGACGGGGAGTGAGATTTCTTTCCAAGAGGCGGCCAATGTGGCCTGGAGGGTTGAGATGGTTCTATCACAGGGAGGTGGTCAGGGGTCTAACAAGAGGCCTCTTCATTCAGGCAGATTCAGTGGCTCCTCTCCTGGAGGCAGGTATTCGTATAGTAGAGGCCATCCTCCTAGCCTTTTTAGTCGGCACTTCAGGTTTCTCATGGTGCTTCAGGTAGCCGTGGTTCTCACATGCAGTATTCTAATCAGCAGTCCTACAGTGCACCACCAGCTTCTTTCAGTGCACCGCCGCTCCAGAGTTTTCGGGGTAGCCATTCAGGTCATCAAGGTCAGGAGTCTTAGTAGCCGATGACTTGTTATACTTGTGGTGATACAGGTCATATTGCTAGATTTTGTCCTCGAGCATCGAGCAGCTCTCAGCATCCGGGTTCCCGTGCCATGATTCAGGCACCGAGTGTTCCATAGCCCGCCCAACCAGCCAGAGGTAGAGGTAGAGGTGTTAGAGGTGGAGTTCAGGCCGCTAGAGGTGGAGGCCAACCAGCAGTGGGCCGTCCTAGAGATGTAGTCCAGGGTGGTGGGCCCCAGCCCTGAATTTGTGCTCTTCCAACCAGGCCGAAGGCTGAGGCTTCTGATACAGTTATCACAGGTACGGTTTTGGTTTGTAGTAGGGATGCTTCAATGCTAGGGGTCTATAAAATCTTATGTGTCATCTTATTTTGCGCTGTATATGGTCATGCCCAGTGATTTTATGAGTGCTCCTGTTTATGTATCCACCCCGGTAGGTAATTCTATTGTGGTAGATCGTGTTCATCGTTCTTGCATGGTTGTGATTGGGGGTCTTGAGACCGAGTAGACTTATTACTATAGGGCATGGTTGATTTTGATGTCATACTGGGGATGGACTGGTTATTACCCTACCAAGTCATCTAGGATTGTTATGTCAAGACGGTGACCTTAGCTTTACCGATTGTACCTCGTTTAAAGCGGATAGGGACTCCTGTTCATTCTACCTATAGCGTTATCTCATATATGAAGGCTCGGTGAATGGTTGAGAAGGGGTGTTTGACCTATTTGGCATATGTTCGCAATTCTAGTGCCGATGTCCCTTCTATTGTTTGTGCCCGTTGTCCGTGAGTTTACTGAGGTATTTCCTTTAGACCTGCTGGGTATGCCACCCGTAAGGGATATTGCTTTTTGCATCGATCTGGCTCCGGAAACTCAGCCCATTTCTATTCCTCCATATCATATGGCACCGCCTGAGTTGAAAGAGTTGAAGAGCAGTTGCAAGACATGCTTGATAAAGGCTTCATTCGGCCTAGTGTCTCGCCATGGAGTGCACTGGTGTTTTTTGTCAAGAAGAAGGATGGGTCGATGAGAATGTGTATAGATTACCGGCAATTGAGGAAGGTAACAATCAAGAATAAGTACCCATTGTCGAGGATTGATGATTTATTTGACCAGCTACAGGGTGCCCAAGTGTTTTCTAAGATCGACTTGAGATCTAGCTACTATCAGTTGAGGATTAGGGCGTCCGATTTCCCTATGACAGCCTTTCGCACTCGGTACGAGAATTATGAGTTCTTGGTGATGTCGTTCAGGTTGACGAATGCCCCAACAATTTTTATGGATTTGATGAACCGAGTGTTCAGGCCTTACTTGGATTCATTCGTGATAGTTTTCATTGACGATATTTTAATTTATTCCCGCAGTCAGGAGGAGCATGAGTAGCATCTGAGAGTGATTCTTCAGACTCTGAGAGATAGTCAGCTGTATGCTATGTTTTTGAAGTGTGAGTTCTGGTTGAGTTCAGTTGCTTTCTTGGGTTATGTGGTTTCAGCAGGGGGTATTAGGTAGATCCAAAGAAGATAGAGGCAGTCAAGAACTGGCCTCGAACCACATTTGCTACAGAGATCCGAAGTTTCTTGGGTTTGGCAGGCTATTATCATCTGTTCGTAGAGGGTTTTTTATCTATTGCAGCCCCGATGACTAGGTTGACCCAGAAGGGTGCCCAATTTAGATGGTCAGATGAGTGTGAGGCGAGCTTTCAGAAGCTCAAGATAGCTTTGACTATGGCACCAATGTTGGTTTTGCCCACAGGTTCAGGGCCTTATATAGTTTATTGTGATGCTTCTCATGTCGTACTTGGTGGGTGTTAATACAGGATGGCAATGTCATTTCCTATGCTTCACGACAGTTGAATATTCATGAGAATAACTATCCGGTTCATGATTTGGAGTTAGAAGCCATTGTTCATGCGTTGAAGATTTGGAGGCATTATCTGTATGGCGTGGCATGTGAGGTGTTTACGCATCACAAGAGTATGCAGTACTTGTTCAAGCAGAATGAGCTAAACTTGAGGTAGAGAAGGTGGTTGGAGCTGTTGAAAGACTATGACATCACCATCTTATAGCATCTAGGAAAGGCCAATGTGGTGGCCGATGCTTTGAATAGGAAGTCAATCAGTATGGGCAGTCTTGCTTATATTTCGGTCGGTGAGAGACCGCTTGCTTTGGATGTTCAGGCTTTGGCCAATCAGTTTGTGAGGTTGGATGTTTATGAGCCTAGCCGTGTGTTAGCTTGCACAGTCGCTCGTTCTTCTTTATTAGAGCATATTCGAGATAAGTAGTATGATGATCCTCATTTGTGTGTCCTTAGAGACACGGTGCAACACGGAGGTGACAAGCAGGTTACCTTAAGAGATGATGGAGTTTTGAGATTGCAGGGTCGATTTTGTGTGCCAAATGTGGATGGACTTCGAGAGTTGATTTTAAAGGAGGCCCATAGTTCCCGGTACTCTATTCATTTGGGCACCGCAAAGATGTATCAGGATCTGTGGTAGCATTATTAATGGAGAAGAATGAAGAAGGATATCGTGGAATATGTGGATCGGTGTTTGAATTATCAACCGGTTAAGTACGAGCATCAGAGACATGGTGGTTTGTTCCAGATGATTGAGATTCCTAAGTGGAAGTGGGAGCGTATCGCTACGGACTTCGTTGTTGGACTCCCAGAGACTTAGAGGAAGTTCGATACAGTGTGGGTTATTGTTGATATGCTGACCAAGTTAGCATATTTCATTCTTGTGGCAGTCTCCTATTCTTCTGAGAGGTTACCTGAGATCTATATCCGGGAGGTTGTTCGCCTTTATGGTATGCCTGTGTCTATCATTTCTGATGAGGTACGTAGTTTACTTCACATTTCTGAAGAGCAGTTCAGCGAGAGTTAAGCACACGGGTTGAGTTAAGCACAACGTTTCATCCGAAGACGAAGAGGAAGTCCGAGCGGACCATTCAGATCTTGGATGATATGCTCCGAGCTTGTGTTATTGACTTTGGAGGCTCGTGGGATCAGTTTTTACCCTTAGCAGAGTTTGCCTACATCAATAGCTACCAGTCGAGTATCCATATGGCTCATTATAAGGTTGTGTATGGTAGGCAGTGTTGGTCGCTGGTTGGATGGTTTGAGCCGGGATAGGCTCGGTTGTTGGGTATAGATCTAGTACAAGATGCCTTGGACAAGGTCAGGATCATTCAAGATAGGCTTCGTACAGCTCAGTCCGGGAAAAAGAGTTATGCCGACCGTAAGGTTCATGATTTGGCATTAATTGTTGGTGAGCGGGTATTGCTTCAGATGTCGCCTATGAAGGGCGTGATGAGATTTGGAAAGAAGGGCAAGCTTAGCCCTAGGTTCATTGGCCCGTTTGATATTCTTGATCGAGTATGGGAGGTGGCTTACAAACTTGCGTTATCGCGAGCTTATCAGCCATGCATCCAGTGTTTCATGTGTCCATGATTCGGAAGTATCAGGGCGATCCATCCCACGTGTTAGATTTCAGCATTGTCCAGTTGGACAAGGACTTCTCCTACGAGGAAGAGCCGATAGCTATTCTAGACTGGCAGGTCTGTCAGTTGAGATCAGAGAGTTTTCCTTCTATTCGTGTTTAGTGGAGAGGTCAACCTGCTGAGGCATCGACCTGGGAGTTTGAGTCCGATATGCGGAGCCGTTATCCCCGTCTTTTCCCCTGTTCAGGTACTTCTTTCTTATGTCCGTTCAAGGACGAACAGTTGTTTCAGATGTGGAGGATGTGATGACCCCAAAAAAAGTGATCACTTGTTTAGAAACAAATTTAATGTTCCGAGGCCTAAAATAAAACCTCCATGTTTACCTCATATCGATTTGCGTGCATAGTCCGGATGTGCATCCGGAAAGACATTATATGAAAAACTGTAAAAAATGATAAATTTTGCCTTCAAAATAAATTTAAGTTGACTTCGGTCAACATTTTGGGTAAACGGACCCGAACCCATAATTTTACGGTCCCGGAGCGTCCGCAGGAAAATATGGGACTTGAGCGTATACCTGGAATCAAATTCCGAGGTCCCAATCCCGAGAAATGAATTTTTAAAGAAAATTATTTTTTGAAAAATATATGAGTTTTTTGAAAATGAAATATGTTTAAAGTTTGATGGTATCAGGCCTGTATTTTGGTTCCGGAGCCTGGTACAGGTCTTATATATGATTTGAGTCGAACTAGTGAAATTTGGTAAGGAACGTACTTGAAATGACTTGAATCGGACCTTATTTGAGAAAATTAGAACATTTGATGTTATTGAATAATTTCATGATTTTGATGCTAAATTCCTAGTTGTTGATGTTATTTTGGTGATTTGAATTCACAGACAAGTCCGTATGATATTTTTAGGTTGGCGTGCGTATTTGGTTTGGAGCCCCGAGGGCTCGGGTGAGTTTTGGATAGGCCACGGGGTAGAATTTGGACTTGGAAAAATTGCAGATTTTCAGCTGGTATGATCATGTCTGCAGGCTTTGCAAATGCGAGATTTTCATCGCAAATGTGAACAAAGGACCTGGGCAGCCTTAGTCGCAAATGTGACTGTTCCATTGGAAATGCGATTTCGCATATGCGAAGGGTCTCTCGCAAATGCAAAGTGACCGGAAATTTGACTGGGTCGCAAATGCGATATTTTGTTCACAAATGCAAACTTTTCATAATTTTGAAGGGTTAGCAATTGCGACGTCAGAGACCATCAAATTCACACTTAGTCGCATTTTCAACCATTTTTCATACCTTTTCAAAACCAAAACACTCTAAGGATATTTTTCAAAGGCAATTTCTTCTCCCAATCTATTGTAAGTTATTTCTAACTCATTTTCGTCAATCTTTAACATCTTTTCACATGATTTCAACTCAAAATCAAAGGTTTTTTTGGGGGAAATTTGGCATTTTGGGTAGAACCTAGGTTTTTCAAATTTTGGGGATTTGGACCTCGATTTGAGGCCCGATTTCAAAATAAATTGTATATTTGAGTTCGTGAGTGAATGGGTAGTCGGGTTTTGGTTCGAACCTCGGGCTTTGACCATGTGGGCCCGAGGTTGATTTTTGACTTTTTGGGAAAAACTTTAGAAAACTTATTTCCATGCATTGTAATTGATTCATTTAGCACTTATTGATATAATTAAGTAACTTGTGGCTAGATACGAGCGAATTGACGGTGGAATCAAGAGGTAAAGCAATAGTTGAGACTTGAACTGTGTTCGAGGTATCGAGGTAAGTATTTGGTCCAACCTTAGCTTGAGGTGATTGGGCTAGATACGAGCAAATAGCAGAAACTTATTTCTATTTTTGTACAAACTGCTTCACATCTCGATCCCCTATTAACTGCTTCCCTAAGTTTATTTCTGCTATTTTGGTTTGCCGGGATGTTTGGTGTGGAATTTCGGAGAGTTTTGGGACACTTAGTCCCTAAATGAGAGCTTAAGTGTTGGAAAGTGGTCCGCAGTCGAAACAGTAAGAAGACAACCTCGGAATGGAAATTCGATGGTTCCTTTAGCTCCGTTAGGTGATTTCGGGATTGGGAGCATGTTCAGAATGTATTTTGGAGGTCCGTAGATAATTTGGGCTTGAAATGCCGAAGTTTGAATTTTTGAAGTTCAGGTCCGATAGTGGGATTTTGATCCGAGGGTCGGAATGGAATTTTGGAAGTTGCAGTAGCTCCGTCATGTCATTCGGGATGTGTGTGCAAAATTTGAGGTCATTAGGATGTGGTTTGGTTAGGTTTTTTGATAGAAAATATATTTTGAAGACTTGGAAGTTCATCAGCTTAATTTTTGGTTTGATCCGTCGCTTCGATGTTGTGTTATGTGATTTGGAACTCCGAGCGAGTCCATGTTAGGTTATGTGACTTGTGTGCATGATTAGACGAGGTCCCGGGGACCTCGGGATTGTTTCGGGTGGGCCACAGATCCTTTTCTTCTATTTTTGAACCGCTGAACTGCTGCTTCTGGTATCCTCCTGCGCGATCGCGAAGCCGCTCCCATGATCGCGTTGCCTTGCTGAAGACCACCTCAAAATGCTTCTTTGCATTCGCAGCCGTCCTCTCGAGTTCGCGAAGTTTGGTGCATTCCTTCATCGCATTCGCGTCAAGCCTCTCGCGATCGCGAAGGTATAATTTTCCTTACCTCGCGATCGCATCTCATATCCCGCGTTCGCATAGAGCAATCTCAGGACGTTGGTATTCCTTCAACGCGTTCGCACTCATGGTTACGTGATCGCGAAGCACTATCTTCCTCTTCTCCGCGTTCGCGTTCCTGTCATTGCATTCGCGATGTACATTTTCTTTGCTTTCTCAAATTCCTCTATGCGATCGCGTCCTTTGTTTCGCGATCACGATGAAAAAATCGCTGGGTAGGTAGAATTAAATCCCAAATTTGAGGGTTTCATCTTTTTATCACATTTTCACTTCTAGAGCTCGGTCCTTGGCGATTTTTGAAGGAATTTTCACCTGGGCAACTTGGGTAAGTAATTCTTACTCGATTTAGACCAATTTCCACGAATCTCCTCTTAATTTCTTCATTTAATTTTAGATTTTTAATGAAAAATGGGTAGAACTTCATAGACCGAATTATTGAGTTTTGAGGGGGTGCTTAACCTCCGATTTGAGAGATTTTTATATGGTTAGACTCGCAAGAGTACGAGGGTTCTGAAAATATTAAATTTATCTGATTCCGAGATATTGGCCTGAGGGTTTTTTGGTCATTTTACATAAATTCATGCTTTAGCTTTGAATTAAATAGTAGATTCTGTTGCTTGAGATGTTATTTACAATGTGTGATTTAATTGAATAGATTGGGCCATTTGGAGTTGAGTACTCATGGCAAGAACGTGGTTGCTATTTGATTTTAGCCGGTTCGAGGTAAGTATCTTGCATAACTTTGTGTGGGGGACTTCCCCTTAGGATTTGAGTCTTCTTTGCTGATTGTATTCCTTGTACGCGAGGTGACGAGTGCGTGCTCGGATTTATTTGTGGAAAGTTTCCCCTTTTAGGCTCTTAGATCCTTATAATCACCGAACATGAAGTTGTTTCTTGATACAATTGAGTTCCATGTTATTAGTTTTGCCTCTACATGATTTACTTGGAATTTATTGCCCTTTTTAGTTATTCTTGTTGCCTAATTGATTTTTACTTGTTTAACTATGGACATTTACCCCTCTATAGTCATACTATCATTCTTAACTGCTTGTCCTTATTTGGTAAGCATCATTTCTATCTCTCATATAAATAATTGGCCTTAATCAGAAAGAAGTTAGATATCCCATGTTTAGTTGATATTTTTCCTTAATTGTAATTATTTGATTCATGTTAGCTACCTTGTTGTTGAACCGAGTATTATGGAATCATTGTTTCGTATTATTTTTTCCTTGTTGAGTTGTTCTTATTGCGCTTAGTATTTCCCTGTTACGGTTATTCCTTGTGAGTTAGTTGTACCGTGTTTTGGTGAACGGAATTTCTTGAGTTGATTCTCTTGCTTTGTTCTTGTATATAGTGTCAATTGTTGTGTTGTACTTGATACTGTGATGCACGAGGTTTCTGCCGTGCGGTTGTTGAGATTGTGATGCACGAGGTCTTTGCCGTGCGGTTGTTGCTACTGTGATGCACGAGGTTTCTGCCGTGCGGTTGTTGTTGAAGGGTTGCACGAGGTCATTGCCCTGCCATTGTTGTTATTGATGTTTTTGCACATGCGGCGTAATAAAGTGAGATATGTTATATGCTTATATGTGGGTTGTGCATGTGGCGGGATAAGGTGGGACATTTTCATGCATGTGTGGTGACATAAGGCGATGCCTATTATATTATTTATTGCACACGTGGAGAAATAATGGGGCTATGTCAGGGATTGATTGTATAGGGTTGTGACGGCCTGTTGAGGCATTTCTATTTGTTTTATATTGTGATTGTGGGTTGTTTACCTGTATGAGCGTTACCGCTTGGGAGTTGTGATGAAACATCGTACGTACGGTCCGTTCTCCTTTTCATGTTTTCTAGCTGGTAGAATTTTGCTAGAAACACTTGCACAAGCATACACGTAGCTGAACACTCCTATCAGAGGTGAGTTCCTCCTGATTGTTTTGCTAAGGGTGGATGTTCGCCCTCGTTTATCTATTATATTTTTTAGAGTGGCCCTAGTTGGCCAGTTAGTTGTCAGCTTAACCATGAGATTGATGGGGCACGAGATGCAAATTGTTAGATTTCAGATGTTGGGTCTTTTACGAGTTGTGGGTGTCTGAGACTTGGTGAAATCGTGGAAATAGTTGAATAAGACCTTTTGTGAACATCATTGTAGGATATGAGTTATCGACTTGTTCTTCCCCTTGCTGTGTTGTGACCTTAGGATTTGGATTGTGATTCTGCCGTCGTTTTGTATCATCGTTTATTATATTTTGTTGTTAATTGTTGTATTTATCCCTTATTGTGAATTGTAGAATTCTTGGTCATTCATGCAGTCTTTACATATTTATATGTCGCTACCGTTATTCCTATGATTTTACTGTTTATTGACCGGTAGGTATATCGACTGTTCCTCATCACTACTCCATCGAGGTTAGTCTTGATACTTACTGGGCACCACCGTGGTGTGCCCATGCTACCCTTCTGCACATTTTTATTTTGCAGATACATGTACTCCCCCTCAGTTCTGTCAGCCTTGGAAGAAGGTGTATCGGTAGAGAATTCAAGGTATATCTGCTACGTCCGCAGATCGAGGAGTCCCAGTTCCAGCTTTCTGTAATAAGTATAGTTCTTCCAGTATTTCACCTTTGTATAGATATTCTTGAGTCAAAGCCTCTTATCTATCCCTTAGCTTTTGATTTGTGAGTTTCCAGGTTTTGGGAATGTTGTTAGCTTCGAGAATTGTTATGGTGTGTGCCGAGCGGCACCTTAAATACCATTTTTATTTTACTAGTCCAGTTTTATTTACTTTCTTCCGCAATTATGGTCTTTCTTCCGCATTGTTAGGCTTACCTAGTCATAGGGACTAGGTGCCATCACGACATGTTCATGGAGGGTAAACTGGGGTCGCGACAAGTTGGTATCAGAGCTCTAGGTTCATTGGAGCCACAGATCACAAGCAGATTTATTAGAGTCTCGTGGATCAGTACGGAGACGTCTGTACTTATCTGCGAGAGGCTATGTAACCGTTAGGAAAAATTCCACTTTATTTGATTTTCCTCTCATGCGAGATTTTTGACATCCACAATCCTAAACCTCTGTCTTCTACTCTCTCATAGATGGTGAGGACACGTACTACCCGAGGTGATCAGGCACCCGTGCCCCCTACTGCAGCCGTCGGAGATCGGGTCCGGGGTAGAATTTGAGGATGCGCATGTGGTGCAGCGAGAGCACCTGCGTGAGCGGCCACCGAGGTACCACCAGCAGATCCAGCCGGAGTCCAGGCACCTGACACACCCACTGCCATAGCTACTCTAGCCCTTCAGGAGACTTTGGCACAGTTCATGAGTATGTACGCCACTTTGGCTCAGGCAGGATTTCTTCCCCTTGCTGCAGCCACATCCCAGGCCGGGGGAGGAGCACACACTCCCGCCGCCCGTACTCTTGAGCAGCAAGCGTATGTTTAGCAAGTCCCAGAGATTATTCTTGCGCCGCCCGCGGCACCAGTTCAGCCCGAGGGCATGACAACAGCTTCCGAACAGGAGCAGATGAGTCTAGAGAGGTTCAAGAAGTATGATCCTCCGGTGTTCAGTGGATTAGCACCAAACGATGCCTTGGGGTTTCTTGATAAGTGTTACCGCATTCTTCGTACTATGGGTGTCTCTGGATCGAGCGGGGTTTCTTTCACTACTTTTCAGCTTCGAGGAGCCGCCTGTGATTGGTGGCGCACCTATGAGTTAGACAGTCCAGACGAGGCAACTTCACTGACTTGGACTCAGTTTTCAGATATGTTTCTGAGAGAGTTTGTTCCTAAGAGCCTCAGGGATGCATGGCGCGCGGAGTTTGAGCATTTGTGCCAGGGTGCTATGACCGTCTCAGAGTATGCTATCTGTTACACTTGTTTGGCTAGACATGCCTCAACCTTGGTTTCTACTGTTCGTGAGAAGGTTCGCCGGTTCATTGAGGGGCTTATTCCTAGCATCAGGTCCAGCATGGCACGTGAGTTGGAGATGGATATTCCATATCAGCAGGTGGTGAACATTGCTAGGAGGATAGAGGGTATGAATGCTAGAGAGAGAGGGGGCGGGCAGGGTCATAAGAGAGAGAGCAGACGAGACCAGGAGCGAGAGTTTGAGGAGGCGAGGGGTCCTCGTAGACCGGGGAGATATACATGCCCTTATTTCGGAAGCAGGGTGCGTCATGGTAGAGGTTTTTCGGGTTAGCCAGTTTACTTCGCGCTTCAGACTCAGCATGGTAACTCAGGTGCTCATGGTTCTCGGAGTACCCATATCGCACATTTCTCACCGCCTCGTCAGTAGAGAGGGTGCTTTGAGTGTGGAGATACTAGCCACATGGTGAGAGATTGTCCCAGACTTCGGATCGTTGTGTCCCAGCGAGGTATTCAAGCAGGTAGAGGGCGCCCAAGAGGGGGAGGCCTGGCTCGTTGATATGTTTCATACAGTTGGCTTGGGGCCGGTGCGCCAGTAGAATGTCATTCAGGTACGGATTCGGTTTGTTATAGAGGATTACTATCTGTAGTTCATCATAGTTCTACTTATCGGGGTGAGTTTCCCTTAATTTTTGTTCCATTCATGAGTACATTTCATGATTTGTACTCTATTTACGTGACTATTTTGTTGGGAGGTTCTATGAGTGATAACCGTGTCTAGCCTCTATTTCTAGTTATTGTCAAGGATTATGGGGAAGTAGTAAATTCATGTTGTCTGTTCGGTAGGTTTGATGTGATCACTGAGTATTCTTGGTTATGAGCTGTGATTTCTATGCTCCACCGGTGTGGGAGCCAGCCTGTGTTGTAAATTTGTAGACGGAATTGATCTAGTGAGAGTCTCAAGATGGGTTGATGTGTGCCCTACTTGTGATTCAGTGTTGAGGGAGGGACCCTCGTGATTTCAGGTGATTGATATGTTGAGACCGGGCTGTGTACTGCGGTGAGAGGTTATATCAGTATAAGATCATTGTGAGTCTTTTATATGCTTTCATTCTTTCTTGTTAGATGTTTTGTCGATTTGTGTTTTAGAAGGATCTGTGCTAGTTTGATTTGTTTGTTAGATTCCTTATGTGCTTTCTTTCTCATATTCAGTCATTTCCGTTCTATGCTTCTTGAGTTTTAGCTTGTGGGGTGTGTACCCGTTGGTATTGGCTGAGACTTGATTGTTTGGTTGTTTTGTTATGCAGATCTCGTGGTTATTGTATCATCGCCAGTGTTGTGGAGGTTTGACAAGAGTTCCTATTGGATATGAGGCTTATGGCTGGTACGGATTTGATCTCTGGCAAGTTTTGCTATCATGAATTTTATTGTGGGCCTATATGTGATGTGTCATGTTGTGTGGTTGTACCCTGTGTGTGTTGGCTTGTATTGAAATAGCTAGTTGATACTGATACCGGGCATGGATTAGGATCGAGTCTTTTGAAAACGGATGGAAGGTGAGAATTCTGGCTTGAAGGCCTATTGGTATTGCTAGAAAGGTTATGTAAGCACGTGATTTTGGCCACGCTTAATTTACTCTTATAAATTCATTAGAATTAGAATTTTTCTTTTATTATTTGAATTTTTAGGTATTAGTTGCATGATTCTGTGTCTCGTTTGTATTTTGTGTGCATTTTTAGTTGCTATAATTCATAAACAAAAGAAAAAATAACAAAATAGTCTTTTCACAATTTTAATTTCTACATTTTACATTTTTTGGTTTAGCTTTCTTTTAGATTTGGAATTAGTTAATTTTAGAAATTAATTAGCATCATTTTAGATTTTGATTTGAATCTTTTTATAAAATCAGAAAATTCAAAAATATAATAACAATAATGATGATAAACAATTAAATAAATAGAAAAACAAATGAAGAAATAATTTGATAAAAGGAAAGGGCAAGTTTTTGGGTCAATTGTGACCACAACCCTACTCAAAATCCCCCCAAATCCGGACCAAACACGCCTCAACCCAAACGACCCACCCGTTCCAGGCCCGATCTTAAACCCTCCCCACCCACTTCAGTGCTCCCAAAACGATCCCGTTTAATACATGATAGATCCTGGCCGTCGAGGTTGATATGATCTAACGGCCAGAAAGCTGGGTCTACATAATATATAATTGTCTGAATATCCTCACCCCCCGTTTCATCTCCCTCACAGGAACCCTAGATCCACCACCATCTTCGCCATGAGCCGCCGGCCGAAAATCGTCTCCGCCGGCGGCGTTCACCCAATAGACCCTAAATTTTTACCACAGCCCCTTCTCTTATTCCCCTTTCCAAATCCAAACCCCTCTCCCCTCAAATCCTGCCCAATCTACTCAAACCTACCAAACCCTAGGCACCGCCACCGCCGTGTATGGTGGCACCGACTCCAAATGACTCCAAAATTACCCCACAACATCTCCACACTTCCCTCTTACTAAATCCATCGATTATTTCCCTCGAATCCCCACCAAGAATCCTGAATTTCAATTTGAAGATCCTGCCCAAAACCCTAAGTGCTCCAAAAATCCCCAAATTCACATCACACAATCCTCTCACTCTCCTCATGAAGAATCTACCATCAATGACGTTCAAATATTGATAAATTTGTTCCAGTTTTAAATCCATAACAGTAAGTTTTCTTTTTTACAATATGTTTTTGTTTTCTTCTTCTTTCATGTGTTCTGATTCGATTTTATGACTGTTTTTGTTTAATGAATGGATGCTGTAGTTAATTTTTGTTTTGATTTTTATCACCTCTGTTTTGATTTTGTTTTAATTTTGGTATACAATTCTGCTTGTTTGTTTAGTCCGTTTAAGATTCTAATTTGTTTTGATTCATGGTTTTAGTTTGATTATTAGTTGAATACTTTGTTAATCTGTTTAGTTGATCTTGTTTTGGCATTATTTGAATTTTAATGATTGATTCAGTATTTGAATTAATTAATAACCCATTACCTTTGTTAATTAGTTAGTGATAGTTAGTTTAGTTCAGTGATTGTATCAATAATTCTTTAGTTCACTGTTTGGTTTTCAATTCATTATTAGGATTAGCTTAATTAGTTAGTGTTAATTAGCTTAATCGATTTAGTGATTGATTTAGTATTTGAATTAATTAATAACCCATTACCTTTATTAATTAATTAGTGATAGTTAGTTTAGTTCAGTGATTGTATCAATAATTCTTTAGTTCACTGTTTGGTTTTCAATTCATTATTAGGATTAGCTTAATTAGTTAGTGTTAATTAGCTTAATCAATTTGGTTATAGCTGATAATGATAATTTGATAAATTGAGACCAAGGTCAAGGGTTAGTAATTGCAAAATAGGTTCAGCGGTTTTGTGAAAGGGTAGTTTTATTAAGATTGGTAAATTCAAAACTAAGGTAAGGGTAGTATAGGTATTGTATAGTTAAAAGAACACCCTAGGTCCTTCTAGAATAGGACTTTAGTGTAAGTTTTAGACTTTCAAGAGCAGTAACTTGGATAAAAAGTCAAAAATTGGAGGTTTAATAAAATCTGAAATTAAAAGGGAGGGAAAATGAGTAAAAACTTCCAGAACTTTCTGCTCCCTTTTCTGCCTATAAAAGGCATGTTTAGTGCCTTGGATAACAAGTTTAGAACCCCCTGAAAATTCCTAGAGTTTCCAGCCATCAAAATTTCCCCCCAAAGCTATATTTCTTCAATTTTCAGATCTGATTTTGAAATTCAACCTCAAAACAAAAAAAACAATATAAATCTCCAGAAAACTTAAAAAAAAAATAGAACACTGTTCCATTGGATAGCTTCAGCTTTCTGGATATTGAGTTGCATTTCATGGTTTACTATTTGCTTACTGAAGTTTCAGAGTGTTATGGATGCCAATTTAAATGAGTTTTGGGTATATTTGAGCTATTTGGTTTGATTTTGAGTCGAAATTAGTCATACGATTTTGTTTTGGGTTGATTGCATTGGTCACCTATCGTTCTTGGGTTCTGGTGGTGCAACTTGATTTTTTAGCTGATCCTACTTGCTGTGTCATTGTTGCTGTGTACTGCTGCTGCTGATCCCTCCTCTTTCTTTTCCTAATTCCAGGTACATTTTATCCCTAGTGGTGTGAAGTTTCAATCAATGTACCTGAACCTTTGTGAAATCAATCTGATGAGGCATTTTTCCCATAAGAGCCCGCTTTTGCTTCTGTTTGCTAGTTGTAATATGTAGTGATAGTTTCATTCAAATAGATCTGCATGAATATTAAACATGACTGCTCAAATTCACCTTGTAATTGTATAGGACTGTTGAACTGTTATTTCTTAGGTTTGTTCGAGCTTTTCAATAAAAGAGCAATTTCATGCTAGGAAAATAGAATAGCACATGTTAACTCAGTTAATTTCTATTAGTAGTTACATATATATGCTAATTAGCTGCAATATTACTGTTAGAAACTGCCTAGGACTGTATTAATTTCAGTAACAAAAATGCCATGCTCAGTGATAACAGGTTGTAGTTTTTGTGCGTTATCATGTTCAAATTGTTTCCAGTAGATAATGTAGTAGGGATATGTGTGGTAGTCTCATTTTTAAAAATCAAAGAGAATAATCAGATTAGGCCGACTTTGAAAGCATCACCTCAAGATGGAATTTCAAACTCCTGTGAGTACATGGTATAAAATTAGCTATAGTATTGGTCATGCTCGCTAACATAAGATTATGCATTCATAGGTTATGTCTCCTTGTTAGTTTAATTTTGGTGAGAACTGAAAATTTTACTGTTAAACACCTGGGCTCTTGATAATTGGCCTGTAACAAAATAAGCCCATTGCTTGTTCAATTGCTTGATCAGCCAGTTCAATCCTTGGGCTAGAAGAGATCCGTGGTTGGACTTCACTGAAGCCCAATGGCTGAACACCAACATTTACAGGCCTGGACCAACGATCCAAGGCCCAAAACTGTTATAAATCAAAAACTCTTTTGTTAAAAATTATATTAGGAGTATAGGGAATTAATTCGCAAATATAAAATTGGGTTTCGAATTAGGTAGCGGGTTCAAGCTAAAAGAGTCTTCCATTTTGTTTGAATTCGGACTTGAATTCAAGGCCCGAATTTATAAATGTAAATTAATTTGCCCTTTTAGAGACAAATAATGAATAGAAAAATCATAGTCACTTTAGGTTGGCCTTTAAATAAAAATGAGATGAGCCTCGCTAAACAAAACCCATAAATTGTGGGCCCCTCATTAACTACTTAATTTAAAATACTTAGAATTTGGGGCGTGTCGTTTAGCGAATTTCACGGCCCTCCGCAAAGTAAATAATACGTTAGTCGCTTTAGGTGCACTTTAAATAATTTTACCTTCCAAAATGCGAGTGTGCATTTCATGCAACCCAAATCCAAATCCGAAAACGTTGAATAAGAATGTGTCGAGGATCCGGATGCATTTCATGTGACGTAATCTGAAAACACGTTCTTAAACGACGTTCACTTTCTTAATAATCAACTAAAAGCGGTAAATAATTCTAAAATTGCACTACAGGTTTTAACATGTATCAAAATCAGCCAAATATAGCAGTTGAGCGACCGTGCTAGAACCACGGAGCTCGGGAGTGCCTAACCCCTTCTCCCGGGTTAAGAGAATTCCTTACTCGGATTTCTAATTTGCGACTGTAATACAGAGTCAAACCCTTTCCTCGATTCGGGATTCAAATCGGTGACTTGGGACACCATAAATCTCCCAAGTGGCGACTCTGAATCTTTTAATAAAACGAATCCCGTTTTGATTGTCCTTTAATTGGAAAAATTCCTTTTATTATACCCTTCACGGGGTGTAGTATCAGAAAAAGGAGGTGTGACAGGCTAAATTTTAGTTAAGATAGTGGGATCATCCGCGGGTGTATGTTGGAAGTGCGCACTTAGTCACTTGAAGATCTTAGGTATTTTCTCTATGCTCGTTTGAGGACGAACGAATGTTTAATGTGGGAGGATGTAACGACCCGACCGGTCATTTTTTAGAATTTACACCCCGATTCCCTATTAACTACTTCCCCTAAGTTCATTTCTGCTATTTTGGTTTGCCGGGACATTTGGTGTGGTATTTCAGAGAGTTTTGGGACTCTTAGTCCCTAAATGAGAGCTTAAGTGTTGGAAAGTGGTACGCAGTCAAAACAGTCTGAAGACGACCTTGAAATGAAAATTTGATGGTTCCGTTAGCTCCGTTAGGTGATTTTGGGGTTGGGAGCGCGTTCGGAATGTATTTTGGAGGTCCGTAGATAATTTGGGCTTGAAATGCTGAAATTTGAATTTTTGAAGTTCCGGTCCGATAGTGGGATTTTGATCTGAGGGTGGGAATGGAATTCCGAAAGTTACAGTAGCTCCGTCATGTCATTTGGGATGTGTGTGAAAAATTTGAGGTCATTCGGATGTGGTTTGGTTAGGTTTTTGATAGAAAACGTATTTTGAAGACTTGGAAGTTCATAAGCTTGATTTTTGGTTTGATCCGTCGTTTCGATGTTATATTATGTGATTTGGAACTCCGAGCGAGTCCATGTTAGGTTATGTGACTTGTGTGCATGATTAGACGGGGTCCCGGGGGCCTCGGGATTGTTTCGAGTGGGCCACGGATCCTTTTCTTCTATTTCTGAACTGCTGAACTGCTGCTTCTGGTATCCTCCTACGCGACCGCGAAGCCACTCCTCCGATCGCGTTGCCTTGCTGAAGACCACCTCAAAACGTTTCTTTGCTTTCGCAGCCGTCCTCTCGTGTTCGCGAAGTTTGGTGAATTCCTTCATCGGGTTAGTGTCAAGCCTCCCGCGATCGCGAAGGTATAATTTTCCTTACCTCGCGATCGCATCTCAGATCCCGCATTCGCATACAGAAATCTCAAGACTTTGGTATTACTTCAACGCGTTCGCACTCATGGTTACGCGATCGCGAAGCACTATCTTCCTCTTCTCCGCGTTCGCGTTCCTGTCATCGCGTTTGCGATGTACATTTATTGGGCATTCTCGAATTCCTTTACGCGATCGCGTCCTTTTTTCCGCGATCGCGATGAAAAAATCGCTGGGCAGGCATAATTAAATCCCAAATTCGAGGGTTTCATCTTTTTATCACATTTTGACTTCTAGAGCTCGGTCCTTGACGATTTTTGAAGGGATTTTTACCTGGGCAACTTGGGTAAGTAATTCTCACTCGATTTAGACCAATTTCCACGAATCTCCTCTTAATTTCTTCCTTTAATTTCAGATTTTTAATGAAAAATGGGTAGAACTTCATAGACCAAATTATTGAGTTTTGAGGTGGTGTTTGACCTCCGATTTGAGAGATTTTTATATGTTTATACTCGAGAGAGTACGAGAGTTCTGAAAATGTTAAATTTATCCGATTCTGAGATATTGGCTTGAGGGGTGTTTTGGTCATTTTACATAAATTCACGCTTTAGCTTTGAATTAAATAGTAGAATCCATTGCTTGAGATGTTATTTACAATGTGTGGTTTAATTGAATAGATTGGGCCATTTGGAGTCGAGTACTCATGGCAAGAACTTGGTTGCTAGTTGATTTTAGCCGGTTCGAGGTAAGTATCTTGCCTAACCTTGTGGGGGGGACTTCCCCTTAGGATTTGAGTCTTCTTTGCTGATTGTATTCCTTGTACGCGAGGTGATGAGTGCGTGCTCAGATTTATTTGTGAAAAATTTCCCCTTTTAGGCTCTTCCATCCTTATGATCACCGAACATGAAGTTGTTTCTTGATACGATTGAGTTCCATGTTATTAGTTTCGCTTCTACATGATTTACTTGGAATTTATTGCCCTTTTTGGTTATTTTTGTTGCCTAATTGAATTTTTACTTGTTTAACTATGGACATTTACCCTTCTATAGTCATACTATCATTCTTAACTGCTTGTCCTTATTTGGTAAGCATCATTTCTATCTCTCATGTAAATAATTGGCCTTAATCGGAAAGAAGTTAGATATCCTATGTTTAGTTAATATTTTCCTTAATTTTTAATTATTTAATTCATGTTAGCTTCCTTGTTGTTGAACCGAGTATTATGGAATCATTGTTTCGTATTATTTTTCCTTTGTTGAGTTGTTCTTATTGCGCTTAGTATTTCCCCGTTACGGTTATTCCTTGTGAGTTAGTTGTACCGTCTTTTGGTGAATGAAATTTCTTGAGTTGATTCTCTTGCTTTATTCTGGTATATATTGTCAATTGTTGTGTTGTACTTGAGACTGTGATGCACGAGATTTCTGCCGTGCGGTTGTTGAGATTGTGATGTACGAGGTCTTTGTCGTGCGGTTGTTGCTACTGTGATGCACAAGGTTTCTGCCGTGCGGTTGTTGTTGAAGGGTTGCACGAGGTCTTTGTCGTGCCATTGTTGCTATTGATGTTTTGCACATGCGACGTAACAAGGCCGGATATGTTGTATGCTTATATGTGGGTTGCGCATGTGGCGGGATAAGGTGGGACATTGTCATGCACGTGTGGCGACATAAGGCGGTGCCTATTATATTATTTATTGCACATGTGGCGAAATAAGGGGCTATTTCAGGGATTGATTGTATAGGGTTTGTGAGCACGTGATTTTTGCCCTATACGAGAATTACTCCCAAAAATTAAAATACAAAATAGTTTTGGGTCGTGTGTGACTTTTGCGGGTTCCGTATTATTCTCCTTTTATTGTCTGCATTCGCGCGTTCGCGTCTATAGGTCTAAATCAATTAAAAATAAAAAAAATAAAAAAATATGTGTTGTATGCACATTTTCGGGATTCATGTGCGCACTTAGTAATTAATTGAACCATGTTGCGATCTTTAAAAAAAGAATGAAAGAAAATTACAAAAATACGTATTCGTGGTATGCCATTTATGTACAACTGTGTGGTTTTTGCCTAGTATGCTAATTATTAACTAAGAGTTAATTAATTTTTTGTTTTACAACTTGTTTTTAGAATTTTTGTTAAGAGAAGAAGAAAAGAGGGCAAAAATACAAAGAATTGGGCCAGCCATATCAAATCTTGCCAAAAGCCCAATAGAAACCCGGTCAGGTCCAATGCAAACACCCTTTTACTCGGTCCAGTCCGCCAAGCCAAGAGATCAGCTAGAACGATGTCGTTTTGGCATCAACAGATCTCAGCCATTGATCGCTACTTTGATCGACGGTTCAGCCCAGCCCCAGCAATACAGAAACGATGCCGTTTCAGGATCACTAATCCAGGCCGTTCACTTCAATTGATCGAATGGTCAAGACTTTCCCTCATAACCCGTTACCCAGCCCTGACCCAATCCATCAGAGACCGATCCGGTCTCAAGTATCCTCAAACGATACCGTTTTATTAAATGATTCGATCTTGGCCGTCAATCTCAATTGATCCAACGGCCTGGATCAAATCCCGCAGAGGTTATATATATCTAATTCTCTACCCGCCCCCCCAAACCAAACCCCCCTATCTCCCCATCGTCTCTCTCTGAAGTTCAGAGATGAACCAGCCCAAACCCTAGCCGCCCCTACGCCCTTTCACCTGAAACCCGGCGGCAACGATGCTGCCGGCGACCAAGTTAACACCCTGAAGCCATTAGACCATCCTCCATCCAAATCCCTTACCCGTTTTGTTCGAATCAGTCGGTATCGTCTCGAATCTTCATTTGAAGATTCGAGCAAAACTGAAACCCACCTCAACCAAGCCCAAACTCGTACCCTAGCACCTCCTGACCTCCCTCACATCCAAACGACCCTTGGTTTGGTTCGAATCCGACCCCGAATCCCTGAACCCCAAGGCACCGAATGAACCCTAGAAATCCTAAAAAATGGAGTTTCTGTTGAATTCAATAAGAGGGGAGCTAGGTGTTCTCAACTGAGAACACCTCGATTAAGGCCTGTTTGGCCTCCAAAATTTCAAGCCTCGAAGCGACCACAGTTCTTGTCGATTTCCGATCTTTCTGTCAAGGTATTTCGTTCTTTCTTCTATCCTTTTATATTTGTTTGTTAGTTGTGTTACCATTGTTTTTTTTCGATTTTTTGTTAATTTTTCTGTCTCCCCTGCGAGACCTTTTATTTGGTCGATGTTTGTTTCTGTTCGTTAGTTTAAATAGGGTAGTTATATGACACATATTTGAGTCGTTTGATGTCGTCGAGTATTTAGTTTCGCCTCTCCCATGTTTTTCCCAAGAACTGTGAATCATTGATTGGTTGTCGACCATTCATTATCGATTATATGTGTTGTAATTGTTTAAACGAATGTCGTCGATTGGTTGTATAGGTTGTTTTGTTAGAAAAATGGACAGTAATTTTGTTAATGCTGTTTAAACTTGATTCAGATCGCTGCTTGAAGTAAATCCTGAATCGTTTGTGGTTAAACCTAGGCTGAGAATTGGATATAGCGGCCTAAAAAATCAGAGATTAAGTATAAGATTATATAGTAGTAAAATCAGGCCCAGAACTTAGGATGATCACAGTGGTTGCTAAGGGGTTAAAAGGGTAATTTGGATAGGTTAACAGGGCTGTCACATGCCCTGTACGGGCCTGCTCAAGTGGCGTGTTAAAAGGCCATTGGTTTAAGTTAAGTGGGGTGGCAGAACCCCAAGGGATGGGTTTAAAAGAATAGAATAGCCCTCCCCCATCCCTTTTAATGAGATAAACAAACATAATGGGGAACAATATTTTCCATCAAGAAATGCCTCTTGGGCAGTGGAAATACAAGGGGGTATGGGCAGGTTTTAAACCAGCAGAGCTTAGAGGCTCCCTTCTGCCTATATATAAGCCCCTTTTAAGACTAAGAAAAAGGGGGGAAAAATTGTTTTGGGGGAGAAGAATTTCTTTTAACCAAAAAATTCAGAGATAGAAAGTTTAAGTTGGCTGGTTTGCACTTTAAAGAGTTCAATAATTATAGAGTGAAAACGGGCTGGTTTTTTTTTCGGACAAGAATTCAAAGATAAAAGTTGAAGTAGGCTGTTTTCTTACAGTTATTTTTCAGAAGGTCTAGGCTGAATTTTTACACTAAAGGTTCAGGTAGTTTGAGAGTGCTTCTGTTTTGGTATTAAAGAACAGGGAATCAGAACTGTTCTATTGCATCTCTTACATCCAGCTCCCTTCTGTTTCTGACTGCGATCGCACTTTGGTCTGCTGGGTTTCAAGTGTATTCCCTGGTTTGTGTAGTTGGATTAGCTGTTATTGTGTCATTGGTTTCTGCTGGATTTTCTACTGGGTTTTTAATCTGTCCCTGGGTTCTCTATTTGCTGGTTATTACGGATTGCTACTGGTTGTTGTTAAGTGTTGCTGTTGCTGTTGGCTGTTATATGCTACTGTNTGGAAGCTTAGTAACTGCCATATTTTCTTCTATAATTGACTGTACTAATTTAGCTGTAATCAGGACTGTTTTCTTAAATACTTGGGATTCGTTGAACACTTAATTTGTAATGGTGCATAGTAGAGTGGAGGACTGTTGAGTGTGGGAGTGCCTGTTTTGAACCCATAGGTATAACTTTTAGGGATGAGTTTTAGTAGTGGAATATTGATTGTGAATTAAATCAAATAGGTCCATGTTAGCCTTAGTTGA
>MU759748.1:13580-52784 GCA_026770625.1 Nicotiana glauca | reverse complement strand
TTAACGTACACATATACCTTTCAGGAGGATACATCCATCGATTCTGAACTGGACCTCCTAATCTTACCTCGTTCATCAAATGAATAGGCAAATGAATCATTATATCAAAAAATGTTGGAGGAAAAATTCGCTCAAATTGATTCAAAGTTTCTTTAATCTCTATCTCCAAACAATCTAGCTCTTCCAGTGTGATAACGTTTTGACATAGACGGCGGAAGAAGGAACTTAGACGAATCAAAGGAATAGCAACATAATCAGGAAGTATGCTTTTAATTGGTATTGGCAACAAGTAATGTAACATAAAATGGGCATCATGGGTCTTATAACCAGATAATTTTCTTTTCTCTAGTTGCACACACCAAGATATATTAGAAGCACTACCATCAGGTAGCTTTGCTGTCTTTAGAACACCACAAAAAATTGATTTCTCTCCGTTAGCCATTGAGAAGCACGCTTTTGCATACTTTATACGCTTGCCATCCTTTGTATCTTTAGGTTGAAGGTTCTTTCTAATGCCCATCTCTTTTAGATCATAACGAGCATTTGCATGATCTTTTGTCTTGCCAGGAATATCCAAAAGAGTTCCAATTACGTTATCAACTATGTTTTTCTCTATGTGCATTACGTCAAGATTGTGACGTAACGAATTGCGCTGCCAATAAGGTAACTCAAAAAAAATTGACTTTTTTTTCCATGGGCCATCATTTGTTCTCTTCCGCTTCTTCCCAAACACATTGTTAATATTTTGTATGCTATTAAGCACATCCATTCCATTTAGTAAAGGCGGAGGAGGCCTAAATTCTGTCTTCCCATTAAAAGACCTTTGGTTGGATCTCCATGGATGATCCATAGGTAAAAAAACACGATGATCCATATAACATATTTTTCGACTATGTTTAAGATAGAGAGAATTAGTACCATAGTTACAACAAGGGCAAGCTAACTTTCCTTTTATACTCCAACCGGATAACATAGCATATGCAGGGAAGTCACTAATGGTCCATAAAAGAGCTGCTCGCATTTGAAAGGTTTGATTTCTTGAAGCATCATATGTTTCCACCCCAGACTCCCACAACACATTCAACTCTTCTATCAATGGTTGTAAATAAATATCAATGTCATTGCCAGGTGATCGCGGCCCAGGTATAAGTAAAGAAAGCATACAGTATTCTGGCTTCATACACATCCAAGGAGGCAAAGTATATACCATTAAGATAACTGGCCATGTGCTATGAGATATGCTCATGGTCCGAAATGGATTGAACCCATCGCTTGCCAAGCCAAGTCTCAAATTGCGAGAATCTCTTGCAAAATCTGGATGAAAGCTATCAAAGTCTTTCCATGCTTGTCCATCAGCAGGATGCCTTAACTTTCCGTCTTTAGAGCGCTCCTCATTATGCCACCTCAATGTATCTGCTGTTTTTGAGCACATGAATAGCCTTTTGAGTCTAGGAATTAATGGAAAGTATCTCAAAATTTTTGCTGGAACACGATGAGCTTTTTTAGAAGGCTCAATCTCGCTATCTATTTCAGGATATTTAATATATCTGGAAGCTCCACAAACATGACAATATTCATCATCCTTATGTTCATTCCTAAATAGCATGCAATCATTGGGACATGCATCAATTTTTTCATAATCAAGACCGAGATCCTTTACCATAGACTTGGCATTATTGTAGGATAGAGGAATATTCAACTCAGGCATCGCCTCTTTCAATAACTCTAAAAGAGAAGTGAATGATGCATTGCTCCATCCATGTAGACACTTCAACAAATATAGACGGATTGTAAATGATAATCTAGAGAATCCTTTACAACCAGGATATAGTTCTTGGCTTGCCTCATCAACTAAGTTATAGAATTTATTGGCATCCTCGTTTGGACCTTCGTAAAGTCCTTCATCTTGTGCAACATCTCTAAATCGATCATTCAATAACCCATTAATATCATCATATGAGTTATCTTCATCATCCATGTCACCATCAACATTCATTGGGATTTTCCATTCACCATGATTAATCCATCTTGTATATCCTCGTACAAATCCGTAGCATATTAGATGATCAAACACTACATTTTTTTGAGTCCAACGAATATTGCAACACTTTGCACATGGACATTGAATTTCCTCACCTTGAGGATCACCATAAGAGTAAGCAAATTCTAAGAAAGATTGAACACCATTAATATACTCTTCGCTATACTTTGGTAAATCCATCCAATCCTTGGATGGAACATTTGAAATCCTAAAAATTAGACATTGATATTAGATCATCAAATATATAATGATTTGAGTATTAAATATACTTTACAAATAAATTCAAAAAGTCATGAGTAAATTTTCAAAATTATGTATTGTATGATGATAAGAATTTCTTACCTAGTCATGACAGTTATGCTAAGCTAAACCCAACTTCAAGTACAGATCTTCCTGAGCGTTGACTTATGTTCTTGGAGAAAAGAAGTAAAATTAATAGGATCCACATAATGAAAAGATAAATGAAAAAAAAAAATTTGGTAGGGAGTTTCAACTAAGTACATACTTATTAGTGCAAAACTCGCATGTTAAATTGACTTCTTTGACAAATCAACATCATAAAATCCATGAAAGAATAAGAACAACGAAACCAAAAGAAAAAATAAAAATAAAAAGCAAAAAGAGAAAACAGTAGTGTCAAATTTCTATATAGCAATATCCATTTTCCAGCAAGCGAGCAAACAATATTATCAAATTCTTATTTACCAATATTCTTGTTTACGGCTTCAATGAAATATCAAATAAGAGAACCAACTTGAGTTAAATCATTATCTCAAAAACTCAGTAGTAACATATTGCTCATTGCTAATTCTACAATGTCTAGTAAGTCAAATTCCATGAGTAAATAATACATATTACTATAATAGCTTAGGGAGACATGAATGCTTTTAGCAATTTTAACTATGGATCCCTCAAAGACCAAACCAACTCATTAGGTAGTTAACAACATCGTACAACTTTAACTCTATTATAATTGCACAAAATGGAAGACCACAACATTGTATCTCATCCAAAAATATTTGCAAGGTCAAGAAATCAATATACATAAACATTGCAAATCTATAATAAAAAAGCACATATTAGAATATCTCATTCTATTGGGTTGTAATAGCTCTAAGTTTAGAATCAGTTATCAAGAAACAACAATTTAGCGATATCAAAATGAACAAGTCACAGGAATACTATCAGTTATTATGCTTTGCCCCTTTGATCAATAGCTTTTTATTTTTTTTTATTTTTTGGGTAACTCTAACATATCTCAAGTACACATAAGACTATATGCCGATTATACCACATTGAGATCAGATTAGGAAGTGAATATATATGAAGAAAAAAATTATATTAAAAGAGCTAAAACTTGGTAACTTTAAACAAACAATCAACTATAAAACTATACAGAATTTGAAATAAAGAGGTGCACAACATGTAATTTAAAAATTCAGAATACCCATCTAATTCTTAATTTTATTAAATCAATAACATAAAAGTATTAAAGCCAAGGCAAAATGACAAAGAATATATTTGCCATATGATAATCCTGAATAACTTGGTAAAACCAAATTAACAAGCATATATGAATGAAAAAATAAAAATAATAAAAGATCATAACTTTAAATAAAGAATAAACTACATAATTATACCAAAAGGTCCAGAATTTACAAATATATTATTGCACTCATATATAATCAAAATAATAACTACCCAAATAAAGAATGATCGTCAAAAGTAAGATCATATATTGAGAAAATAAAGAGTGCCCATTAAAGATTTTTTCATGAGATGGGTTTTATTAAATCATTCATGTGGTGGCTTGTTTCAATTTTTGCTTTCTTAGATTATCAAAGAGAAAAAATGCTTTCATGAGATATGAGATGGGTACGATATGATGGCTATAATACAAATATTCTTAAAAGTCAAGAACTTACAATTGTAGAAGCAAACGAAGCAGCAGTAAGCAAGGATCAAAGAAGCAGCTATTTTACCTTTTAGGCATAAAGAAGGATAAAGCAGATGGAAGATGAAAATTGTTTCTATAGGGTTTCCAACTATACGGTCTTTCTTTTGGGATTTGGGGGGAATATTTTATTAAGTGCAATTTTTTGGTGAGAAACTTTTTGGGAGTTTTTTTATTGTGGAATTTTTAGGATACGCTTACAAAGGGTTGCATTTAATATGAAAATATAGCAACCTTTAAAAAACGTAGCAATACAACTAAAAAGTGTGGCCTAAATTTTTATATTTATGGAACACTTAAAAATTATTGTCTTTACATTTAAAAATAACGTTTTATAAGTGTTGCCATAAAACGTGTGGCCAAAGACACTACTCAAAGGCGACACCCAAAAAGTGTTCCCACAAATACTTGTGGCAACACTTTTTGAGCGTTGCCTAAATTAGTGTGGCTATAGGCTTAAAATGTTGTAGTGTTAGCACTATCCGTTTTTGTTCTTTGAGATTTTCAATAGCCGTTTTTAGAGTCCAACACTCTTCAGTCTCGTGTCCTTCCACCTTAGAATGATAGGCACATCGAGCACCGGGTCGGTAAGAGGGCGACTCTGGGTTTTTCCTAGTTTGGGTCACGGGTTGTAACAAACCCATTTGGACAAGTTTGGGGAAAAGGTTGGAGTATGATTTGCCAATAGGTGTGAAATTTGTTCTTCTGGGTGGTTCCCAAGCACGGGCATTGAAGGGGAAGTTGTTTTGTGGAGGTTGAGAATTATTCTGAGCTTTGTGAGGAGATGATTTCTAGGAAATGGAGCTCGGTTTTGGTTAAACTGTTGTTAATGTCTAACGTATGGCTGGGCGTTCATCACTGTGTACGGCTGAGGAGCCATAACATAGGCCATATCCTAATGAGGATAATAATGTTATGGGGTGCTTGGATGTAAGTAACTTCTCGGTGGACAGGGGTTTCTCAGACCTGAAGCTGCCATCGCCACCTCTTCTTTCTTCTTTCTGTTTGCTACACCTCCAGACCCGCTTTGAATTGCTTAGGATGTAGCTCTTATGGCAGATTGACTCAACATGCGCCCTATTTTCAAACCATTCTCTACCATATCACCTATCTTGATGGCCTCAGCAAATGGTTTCCCTATTGCAGACATCATATTCTGAAAGTAGTCAGCCTCTTGGGGTTGAAGAAAAACACTCACCATTTTTGTTTAATCCATCGGGGGCTTGACATTGAATTCCTTGTTCGCTCCATTTAACGGCATATTCTCATAATTTTATGATGACTTCTTCTTGAGGTTCGACAGAGAATTCATGTCAGGAGCTATGTCTATGTTATACTGAAATTGCCTGACAAAATCGCGAGCCAAATCATCCCAAATGTGCCAACGAGATATGTCCTGATCCATGTACCACTTGGAAGCAATGCCCACTAGAGTCTCTCCAAAATAAGCCATGAGAAGCTCCTCTTTTCCACCTGCTCTTCTAAGTTGATTGTAGTACCTCTTGAGATGGACAATGGGATCCCAGTGCCCATTGTACTTTTCGAACCTAGGAGTTTTAAAGCCTAAGGGTAGGTGAACATATGGGAACATATACAAATCAGCATAGGACACGCTCTTTTGACCACTTAAACCTTGTATATTCTTAAGGCTCTGTTCCATGCTCCTCATCTTCAGAGTGATTTCCTCCTGCTCGAGGTTCTTAGTAGTTTTCTCCTGTCCCGCGGTAAACTCATGCCGGAGCTGTTGTGAGTAAGAATTGGTGGTGAAATAGGTAGGTTCTGGTGGAAACAATAGTACTTGGAAAGTGAAGGATGATGGATCAAAGCTTTGCCTGGGAAAAGTGGGTTGTGTCGTGGCCGAAGAAGGTGGCGCGGTGAATATGTTGGAGGTTGCACCTGACATCAACACCTGGGGGCAAACCTTAGAAGGTGTTCCAGCAAAGTGGGCCGAGATGGTAGGATATCCAAGCGGGGTATGTGGGTAACTAATTGGGACGTTGGAAGTTCCACTTTCCCTGGAAAGTAGCTCAGGGAAACCAGGTATCGCACTCGATGTCTCTCTACCATTTGACTAGGCGTCCCATATTTCCAACATGCGGAGACACAGAACCCTGTTTTCCTCAGCAGTCGCTGACTCTGAAGTTGGGATGGCCAAGATCGGGCTATCCTCTAGGATGAGAATTGTTGGTAGATGACTTTCCGACAACATTTCAACACTTCCTTTTGATCTTATGAAGTAAGGATGTGAAGCCAGATTACCACAAAACCAACCACCTTAATATAGAACCTACTCAATAGCAACACAACAAACCGATTAGTGTGAGACAATTAACACATAGGGAATCGCATGTTGGGGGTGTGATGCACCTACACAGTTAAGTGTATTTTCTATATGTTTTGCAATGGTTGCGTGTTTCATCCCGGCTTTTGTTTATATCCCCAATTTCCTCTTTTCTTTTCACCTTTTCTCTTCAATGTTTTTCCTCTTATTCTTGTTTTCCTCTCTTTTCTTTTTCTTGTTTTATCTCTTTTCTTGATTTTCTCTCTTTTCTTTTGGTTTTCTTTTTTCTTTTATTTGAGTTATTTACAAAATCATGACCGGATTCAATGAGGATTGCCTACGTATCACGACACTGCCTGAATCAGATCATCACGTAGTTCAAGAAATAAATGCAAAAAATAAAGAAATAATTTTTGAGATTTTCCAAATTTTCATTAATAAAAACTCTACTGTTCTCTGTTACAAAAGACTCCATCAAACTCTTTCTAGGAATTTAAAACTACAAACAGACTCTAAACATACTTTAAAACTAGGAAACGAAATACAGACTCAAAAATGAAAATCAAGAGTACATAAGTGCTTCTACTCCAGGGGCCCGTGGGACATCAGTCAATCTTGCCACGGGCCTATGTGCAAGATCCCCTTGAAGATGCTCCATGTCACTCATTATTTAAAGAACAAAGGTCATTACTGTAGCAAAGAAGGTGGTTCTAGTCATGTCTTCACATTCATGGTACTTCATGACGATGTAGTCAGCAATTGCTCTAACCCTTTCCCTGATGATACCCTTTTCTTGGAGCAAACCCGATTTACTGAGACCTAGCTTCTAGCACCTGGGCATCATGATGGTTTTGACCCTGCAACTGTTGCATATCTTCCTCTAGTTGGGACATTAATGCGTAGCAATGTTCCCTTTCCGATTTAAAGTTCTTAGTTTGTTTGGCCATCTCATTTTCAAGTGTATTTAGCCTTTTCTTCAAATTTGTGATTGTTCCCTCATATTTTCTTTTCAACTGTCGTACGAACTCCGCCCTTCCCTCTACGTTCTTTGTCAACTATGCTCGGGCTCTTGCCAGATTACCGTCAGATTTTTCCAAGTCATCCCGATACTCGGATATTTTAGTTCTAAGACCATTTATGAGCCTTTCATCTATTTGGCTCCTTTCCTGATTCTCAGCAGCTATTTTCATTTTTTGGATCTGGGCTTGAAGGACGTTGTTTTCTTGAGCCACTTTTTTCTTTTCCCCTTCATCAGCAGCAGCTTGTACATTTTTGTCAAATTTGAGATCCCTGATGTGTCCCTCCAATTTGCTTATCTTGGACATGTCGCATGCCTCTTTTGCCAACCAATCATGTTGCTCTCGTGAATCATTAGTGAATTGCTGGACGTGGGGTCTTTTAGCAGGCCATTCGGGCTCTTAATGGACTTGAAATCTTTTACCAAACCAAGTCATGTAATTAGGCTCTACTTTGCCTTTAGATAGATTCTGTACCCGAGTTTTTGGCTCTAGAAATCTACATTCATTCCAAATCTAACGAACTTTTCCTTCTGGGAACACAGCTTTTGGACCCAATTCGATAACTTGTCAGCTCAGGTCTTCATCATGTGGGATAGTTTGGTACCTGCCTAGTTGTCACATCACCCTGTGTGGCGCATATGGCTGAATGCTCCGGAGGTCCATTAAGAGAAGATAGCACACCTTGGTTGACATATAAATGACTTCAGTGACTGGGAGCCAACCAAATGTCCGTTCTATTTTGTTTGAAGTTAAAGAATCAAATGGGCAAACCAGGCCTCTGTTCCTTCTGGAAATTTGCAACCCACCACTCGGTTTTCATATTCTTCAATGTAGTTCAAACCAGTCATGTCGTAGTTCATGTACCCCAAGTGGTGACAAAGATGTTCTTGTATCCAAAGTTGTAGGAGTATGTTACAACAGTCAGAGAATTTTTCCCCTTCTTGGCACACAGTTAAATGTCATGACTTGACACATCATCATGCCACGTAGGTGACACTTGGCATATATTTTTTGCAAGCCAACGTCATCCAGGATGCTGCTGGCAAGAGCGGCTGTGGCAAAAAGAGGAATGCCACCAATAAGAGACAAGAGGTGCCACCCAAGGCTGTGTCAAACGAAGAGCTTACATCCCAAGAACCATCTACCATAGAGGAGACTGAGGATGAAATGGAGGTCCTGCCCGAGGACATCTCGCTCGGTAAAGAGTGGGTGATGAAGATGAACGCGGGGATGGACGCCATAGAGATCTTTAGCCAACGCTTGGGGAAGGTGGAAGGCACCCTTAGCGTTCTTGAGGGGCACACTCTTGAAGAGATTGAGAGTATCCGAAATGACATGAAAAAGGGGCTATGCAACATTGAGACGTGGGAGCAGTTCAAGAAGGAGTTGAAGAAGCAATTATACCCGGTGAATGTGGTGTATGAGGCTAGGCTGAAGCTAAGGGAGCTCCGACAGACGACCACAATTCGGGAGTATGTGCACGAGTTCACTACCTTAATACTGCAAATCCCGTCATTATCTGAGGAAGATTCACTCTTTCACTTCATGGATGGGTTGCAAAATTGGGCAAAGAAGGAGTTAAGAAGACATCAAGTAGCCAATGTGGACGAGTCCATAGCGGTAGCCGAGTCACTTATTGACTTCAAGATGGAGTCTGCCACGTCCAAAGAAGGAAAAGTCGAGAGGGGTAAGGGAGATCATGACGAGGACAATGGGAAAGGCATAGCCGATGTATACACGGGTAATGTCAAAGGGATATCATATAATGGACAGGCGTCCAAGAGAAATAGCAAGGGGCCGGAAAACAATAGCGAGTATGTGCCTAAGGGAGGGTTCTATTTTTGTAAAGGATCACATCGGGCAAGTGAATGGCCAGAGTTGGGTAAGCTTGCAATAATGATCGGGAATTTTGCTCACGGACACAAGGGTGACACACGAGAGATCGCCTGCATTGGAGGGATGTGATTGGAATCTAAGTTGAATGTAGAGGATTCTAAAGCCTATCTTGGCGCCATGCAAATAGAACATGGTGGTAGCAAGAAAAGTTGTGCGGACATAGTTGAAGGGGATGGTAAGTTACAAAATGATGGCACACTATCAAACTTAGATGATGTACCAAGCATAGGGGTCAAGTTTGCTAGCAAGGATGGGACCACGGAGGGCAGCCAAATAGGGAGTGAAAGCATAGACTCGATGCCTGAGAAGCTTCTGGACTTGGTTGAGTCATGGGGAGATTCAGGCCAAGAGAAAATGGAGGCATTAGATGGGCGGAGGATCGAGGCCATTATTGCTAGCCGTCCAATGTACAAACGATATAAGAAGATAGGTGACCAGTACCTTCTGAAATGGGAAGGCGAACTGCTTCATAGAACATCATTGGTAATGGACAAAGATCTACGACGACGCCAAAGCGAGGTGCGTGCATACGTGTCAATGCTTTGTGCCGAGGGCGGCAAAAAATTATGTGGGGGAGAGTGCCATTACCCCCCACAATCATCATGCCACGTAGGTGACACTTGGCATATATTTTTATAATATGGGATGGTTACATAAGTTAGGGAAAAGATCTTGGTGGAATATTCTAGAACTATGGGAAATTTCCTTGGAAATGTTCTAGATATTTATACATTTGTAAGAAGGTTCTAGAGAAATATAGAGGTTTCCTTAGGAATACCCTAGAACCTTATAGATTTGTTATGAAAGTCCTTAGAAGAATCTAGTTGAGTAGAATATTCTAGAGAAGGGACTTAGTTATAAATATGGAAGGACTTGTAGAATAATTATTATTTACATATTAGCCCCTAGGTGATTAGTATAAATAGGGGACATTCATTTGTAATTCATCAATCAAGTAAATAATTCAAGTTCTCTCTTTATAAAACTTCCTTTAGCAATTATCTTGTGTTCTTTCTTCCATTCTCTTAGCGATCTTGAGTGTCGTAAGGCTGACTTGGCATAGCAAGAACGTGAGCAAGTTGTGCAAGATCGTGAGTAAGTTGTCAAGTGTCGCACGTCACTTAGTTAACAACTAAGGACGTGACATAAAGCTCGATAAATATCTGCTAAGATCATTGGAATAAGGGTGCCATTAGCTTTTTAGTTCATGACGTCGATCATTCCTACAAGACCCAATTCTATGTTTCCATCATTTTTTGGGCAAATTAAAACACCCAAGAATGCCACTATAAAATCCAGACCCCAATGTGCTTCCCATTTATCTTTGTTTCCTGAATGAGTTATGCTGGTATCTGGTGCCTCAAAACTATGAGGATCGCCATAACGCTGGTACAGGAAGTAGAATATGCAAAATCCTTCGGCTAAATTTCTATCTTGAACCTCCCGCTGATGCTCACCAGGTCCAAAAACTTATGAGGAGTCACTATTCTTGGCACCACTGGGTACCGACTTCTGTGATTCCACTAAGACCGGCATAGCCCGCTATTTCCTCCAGTGCGGGGGTTAGGTCAAAATTAGAACAATGGAAAACATTATGAGTAGGGTCCCAAAAGGGTATCAAAGCCTCGATTACATCCAACCTCGATTTGATTTTCAGAAAACCAACAACACTGCCCAAAACTTTTACCACACTATCTCTGCTGACTTTTCCTAAATCATTCCACCACATGTGGAGCCCTAATGGGATTTCTTTAACAACCGTGAATGGTTCATTTTCAATTGTACTCATCCTGCACATTTATTAGAGTGATTGGTTAAAAGATCATGATTTATTTTGACTCAAGAGAAAGTTATCAGTTTTAAAAAAAAAATCATATAAAAACAAGGAATGCCTTTGGAAATATATCCCTTCAGCACCTTAGGGAAGAAGATTTTAGGGCTGTGTTTTCTAATTGGCAAAAATTTGAAAAAAGGAACCAAAGGTGGCTATTCTTGCAAAAGCAGCCTTCCGGCGTCTTTTTGGGGACGTTTTGGCCATTTAGACAAGAACGACATTACCTAACTTATTTATGACAAACCAACAAATTTTTTGTTCTTTTTGGGTTACTTTTGCAAAAATGGAGTTGGACTCGGTGAGGGTTGCCTACATATCCCATGTCCGGTGAGAATCAAACTTACGTAGTTCGGGCAGTTTTGACATAATAAAAACAGTATCAAATGTTTTCTTGAAACAAATTCTTTTCTCTTTCAAAATTCAGCAGAGTTTCGATACATTTTGGACACCAGCTTTTTTTAAAGACATGTAATTATCTCGCTCAATCCTCAAATTAGTTTTTTCCAAACTTCTCCATTATTCAAAAGCCGGTCAACATGCAATCCGAAGCAAATGCACATGTGGCAAGTAGAATGCTGTAAGGCCCTATAAATAACTTTTGGTCTCAAAACCTAGTAACTCGTGGTGTCGACTCCGAATATGTGTTGGTAGTGATCTAAGCCTTTAAAAATCAAAAGAATCAATTTTTCCGGAAAATTGTCATTTATGCGGTCCAGAATGCGGTCGCATATCAACTATGCGGACCGTATTCCTGCCGCAGAGTGAAGCAGAAGAATTGTCAAAATTAAAGTTGAAAATTCGGTCCATTATGCGACCGCATAATCAACATGCGGACCGCATTCCTGCCACATAGCTAATCAGAGAGTTAGTCTAAGTTGATGTCAAAAATGCGGTCCATTATGCGACCGTATAATCAGTATGCGGACCGCATTTCTACCGCATACCCAGGCAGAGATGTTCAGTGATTGGGGTTAGTTCTGCGGTCCAATATGCGGACCGCATTCCAATTCTGCGATCGCATAGTGCGACCGCAGAACTTGCTCGGGCTTCTATTTTTCTAATTTTTCAACCCGACCCACCTTTCTAATAAAACACCCTAACCCCTCATTTTAACCATTTTTCTGAGCAAAAACCAGAGAGAGGGAGGAGGGGTTCTTGAGAGAAGGTTCATTTTTCTTCAAAATTTGTTCCTCAAATTATTTGGTCCGGGAAATTTTAAAGCAAGTGTCTTCATCTCCATTTCTATAGGTAAAATCCCTACCCCATTTTTCATTGACTTTCAGATTTATTGAGTGGGGAGAAAGTCTCATGCATTAGTTCTTGATAATAGGGGTTGAAACACTCATGCATGTTTATTAAAACCTAAAATCTAGTAACATTAGTTGGGAAGGAGTAAAGAATTGTGTAAAGAAGGGTTGATAACCTAAAGGTGTTCGGGTAGTGATTGTGAACTTTGATTCTAAGAATTTTGTATTAATTTGTGCACTAGATTGACGTTGCTAGGCTTTTGGTGAAGTTGGAAGTAGAAATTAAAAAGGAAATTCGGCTCCAGGTATGTATGGCTAACTTTGACTTTGTAAAATCGCCTCGTTGGTGTTCAATGTTTGGTATGTAACATTCACGTGGGTAATTTGTGAAATTTGTGTGATTGCATGGTTGTGATTATGATATGTGAAAAACAAATGACGTAAGGAAACTGTAAGCGATGCAACTGAAATGATTGTGATATTAACATCTATGGCTTATCGTGAGCAAGTATTGTTGTAACGTGAAATACTGTGAATTGTGGAAGATGACGGAAATAGTATTAATGGTTATGGAAACACTTGTAAAATTATTGTTGTTATCCCTCAAGAAGTATTGCTGTGATCTTTGTGAATTGTTCATTGCTGTTGTTGTGATTGTTTGTGAATTGAAAATGTACGGTGGGATCGGGTTGCACGCTGCAACACGAAGTAATAAGGTGCAGGTTGTGGTGATAAGGGTGGCTGAGGTAATAAGGGTGGCCGAGGTAATAAGGGTGAAAAGTGATCGAAATCACTGTTGAAATGAAAATATGAGCAAAAATATGAAATCTATTGATGTGGAAATGTGAAAGGGGAAACAAGAGAGATTATAAACTTGTTTGGCTTGATTGTTCCTTCCTTGTGCATTTGATTGTTGTTTCTATTACTATTACCTACTTGCGTATGGTTTGAGATTAATTGGAGCAAAGTTTGTTCATACATACCAGTTTACAATTCAAGTGTACTGACGTCCCTTTTGCTGGGGCACTACATTCGTGTTATGATTGTAGGTGGATTCATAGCAGGTACTCCAGTCCGCCAACAGTAGCTCCTCATCACTTCCCGTTAGCTGAATTGGTGAGNAATAAGGGTGGAAAGTGATCGAAATCACTGTTGAAATGAAAATATGAGCAAAAATGTGAAATCTATTGATGTGGAAATGTGGAAGGGGAAACAAGAGAGTTTGTAAAACTTGTTTGGCTTGATTGTTCTTTCTTTATGGAATTGATTGTTGTTTCTGGTACTGTTATTTATTTTTCTATGGCTTGAGTTTACTTGGTGCAAAGTTTGTTATACATACCAGTACAACTCAAGTGTACTGATGTCCCTTTTGCCGGGGGCGCTACATTCGTGTCATTATTGTAGGTGGATCTGCAGCAGGTACTCCAACCCACCGATCGTAGCTCCCTCTTCGCCTTCCGTCAACTGTTTTGTTGATCCTCATTCCTCTCGGGGCCCTACGTGGCTCAGGCCACTTGTCTCTGTAGTTTTATTTTGCTGTTGTGTAAGGTATAGCCGGAGCCTTGTTACCGGCAAGTACTGTATTATCTCGTTGTATCTTTAGAGGCTCCGTAGACAGTGCATGTGGATTAGAAGTTTATGTATATCCTGGTTTCATTTGTTGGGCAACAGATTGGTAATTTCACTAACTATTATGTATGTATGTTTTGAAAAAGGGTATTCTAAATTAATTATATGGCTAATACTTGGATTATTGAATAAGGAAAACAAGGGGTAGCTCGTGGGTTAGGAAAGGCAGCCAGGTCCGCTTGACTGGGGATACCCGGTTAGGCGCCGGTCATGTTTCTCGACTTGGGGCGTGACAAATGCATCCGGATGGTCATTTTATTTCGGGTACACCTGTCCTAGTCGAACTAAACCCCTGTGTTGAGTCTCCAAGGTCAAATGCACGTGATGCAAACAAACGTTCCTACTAGGTATCAGGCATAAGTCTTTGTAATACTTGGTTTAAAACCCTGGGTGTATTGTTCTAGACCTGGCTTACCCGAGCAGACAGCTAGAGCCGAGGGGGGCAGCGTACCGGGTATACAGGAGCTTCACCGGCTTTGCAACTTGTCCGAACCTCATTTTAAAATTGGGATATGACTCTAACAGAAAAGAAATTACACGAAGTGCACACTTCCCAGATGATTTAGAAGAATCAGAGAGAAGAGGGTTTCATAGTAATTTATATACAATCCAAACAATATCAAAGTGGTAAAAAGTGGCAATTAGCACACTAGGTTCAACATGTAAAAATTAGATAAAAAACAATCCAACTATAACAGTTATTCTAAGCTCGAATTCTTGAACCCTGAATAAGAGATTCTGGATTCTTGATCCCCAACAGAGTCGCCAGAATGTCACACCTCCTTTTTACCACCCCGAAAGGGGGTATAAGGGAGTTTTTTCAATTAAAGTAACATTATTCGAAATGAAATTATTTTATTTAACTTTTTAGAGCCGCCACTTGGAATAATTTATGGTGTCCCAAGTCACAGGTCTATTTTAAAATCCCAAGTTGAGGAAATTTACTTTATTTAAAAGTTTGCGAACCAGAAATTATAGATAAGGAATTCTATTAACCCGGGAGAAGGTGTTATGCATTCTTGGGTTCCGTAGTTCGAGCATAGTCGCTTAAACTATTAAAATCGTCCCAATTATCCGATTTATTACATGTTTTAAAACCTATTGTGCATTTTTAAACTTATGAACCGCTTTTATTTAAGTTAAATCGCTTTTATGAAGATTCAATGTTATTTCAAATACATCTCAAACCACGCTATATGAAATGCACCCGCGATTCACGACACGTTTTATTTAATATTTTTGAGGAATTGAAATTGGGTCACATGAAATGTACACTCGAATTTAGTAATTAAAAATTTCAACTACGTCATGGGAACCGTATCCGTAGATATGATGAATCATTTAAAGAAACGCGCCTAAAGCAACTACGAAGGCTCAAATTAATAACTATGAGGGCCATGGAAAGTTTAATTGATGGCACACCTCGATTTTTAAAAGTATTAAACTCTTGAATTAAATTTGTGAGGGCCACATATTATGGGTTTTAAGCATGGCACATCTCAAATTATTTTTAAAAAAAGGAGCATATATTTTTAAGGGAATCTAAAAGTACTCTTATTTTTAATCTAATTTAAAATTAGTTATCACAACCACGTCACGAGAATCGTACCGGTAAATATAATAATTTAATGCGCGCTTAAAGTAATCTACGATTAATTGAGCTTATTTTAATACTAAGTTAATATTTATATGAGGGTCATTGGTTATCTAGTGAAAGATGGCACACCTCAATTTTACAAGGCTTTATTCTATTAGGAAACAAAGGAGTCTTTACTCACATATATTTGGGCTTGATGTCAAACAAGTCTGTACCGATTTAGACAAGAGAAATTGGCCTAATAGCAGCCCAGTATAACATTGAGCAAACGAAATAAAAAGAAGTGGAGATGTCATCAAATGGGCTCCAAAATGGGGCTCAAGTGCATGACCAGAGAAAAATCGAGTTACAGGGGTCCAATTTGGTTAGGAAACATGACTTGGTCCATCAACAGGCCCAATTTTTCAATGGTCCAGTATTAAATGGTAACAACAAATATTGCAATCACAATATAACCCTTAAGCCAAATTTCAAGAGTTTTAAAAGAAACGCATAATACAATAGGCCCTAACTGATTAACATGTATCTAATAATAAAAGACCAAATTAAAATCTACATCACTTTTGAAATACGGAGGAACACCCTCATTAAAAAAAATACATGGAATCAGTAGAGATCAAAGGCCAAATGGTTGTATTATTTTCTTACAAAAGGACTAACTCTTATTTACAGGGTGTGTAAAAGACTTTTCAATTGAAACATTCATTCTAAATCAAAATTCTCAAAAATTTCCAAAAAACATTACAGTCATGCTAGCTATTAAGAAACTCAGCTGTGATACTACCACTCCTCATAACTTACACTAATATATTTATCCAAAAAAAAAAATCTAGAACAGTCCTACATATACAGTCTTTCAAATAATGGTCTAGTTTTTTATGTACACATGAAGTTTCCATTGCCAACTTCCAGCTCAAAAGCTAAAACAAAACTAAATGAAAATAGGCATCAATTTTACACAATGATATGAGGATTTAAACAGATGAAGAGAAGGACGAAACAAAAAAAAAAGAACATGACAGTGCTTTGAATAAAAGAAGAAAAGGGAAATTTTGAGTGTCAAAACAAGATAAAAATCCAGAGAAAACACAGCAACCAAAGCAGCAACATAAATAATAGCTTCAATGACCAGCTTTACTTCAACGTAGAACCCAGAAATTCCGTTGAAATAGAACCTTTTTTTGGTAAAGAGAACTAGTATGCCTTTAAGTAAACTTAGAATAAGAATATGCATATAACTTTTAAGTTTTTAGGTTAATAAAATCTGATTTTTCTGTATGGATATGGTACCATATATAGGTACCAAAGATGCCATGTGCTAGAGGAATTATCCTCAGCCACAAAAAGTATATTCCAACAGAATTGGACAGCTGGTTTTCCCCTATTGAGTTCAGTACTTTGTACTAACAAAATGAGGCCAGTTGCCCCTCTTTTCTAGAATATTGTAATATTTCCCAAATCGAAAAACCTCAAATTGCCCATCTAAAGTTTGCTTATTGCAGTCTCTACCTAAATTTCTTTGTTCACTTAGGTCCCTAAGGTTCCTAATTATTGAAAAATCAGAACTAACATCTCAAGGCCAAAGTCAAAACACACAAAAAGATCAAGGAAAAGACTATTGATCAAACAACCTTTAAAATTAAACTTAGATCAATTGACATGAACAGAATCAGAAAAATGAAATAAACACAAAAGAAACGATTTACCCTAAGATATCAAAAATGAAACAAACACAAAGAAAACTTTAAACCTAATATTAGCAGGAAATTCAAAGGAAAATTATTAAACCTATGCATGAGTAATGAAACTTAGCAAACAGAAAAATAATAACTTAAACCATGCAGCCAAATTAATAGTATAACCAATTGAAAATAAACTTTAATTTAACCTAAACATGATTTAATTATCCAAAATGCCTTGGACTAATTTAATTAAAATGATTGACTAATTAAACTCATTTTACGGAAATCCAAACAAGCCAATAATTAAAACAAACAAAACTGATACCTAAAAATAAAAATAACCAGCTAAGGAAAAGAAGAAAAGAAACAGAAATGACCTAAAACAATACAGAGCTAATCATCACATGAAAAGACAAACACACAGCATGATTCTGAAAACGAAAATGAACCTAAAATATGTGAGTAAACCTAAATAAAAGGAGATGAATAGGATTCTTAGAAAATCAAGGGAGGAAAGGAAAGCAAAGATTTACCTGAGAGAATCAAAGGACTCAAATAACACTGGATTGATTCAAGGGGCCCAAACTTTTCCAAAATGACCCGAAATTGAGGCTAATTAATTGTTCTTGCCAAGAACAATTAACCAGCCTGTATTTCCGGCAAATTCGAACCTTGAAACCAAATAAGCTAGGGGTTTCTGAATTTTCATAGATTTGAAATCTGAGGTCTTTGACAGGGATGTTTGGGAAATTAAGGGTAAGATAATGATAAGTGAAGGTCGAGGATGATGGGTTGTGATTTTGGGGTAATATGTGGAAGTTAGGGTTTTGACCGGATTTTTCCATCTAAGATTCGAACAAATCTGAAGAGTTTCGAGGGAAGCTAATCGGTGATTGGGAAGGGGGAGGTCATGAGGATTCTCCGGTGTGAAGACTGGGGTGATTGGAGTGACAGCGCCGCCGTAGGCGATTTCTTGCGGGCGGAGCCGGTGAAGGAGTCTTTAGGCGGCTAGGGTTTAGATTTTTTAGAGAGACAAGTGGGAATGAGGGGATCTGATGGAGGTGTCTGTCTTCAGACATTTTTATATAAAAGAGGTGATTGGTTCTCAGCCGTCAGATCTAAAGTGATCAATGGCTGAGATCAAGGCCAAGTGATACAGTGTCGTTTTGGGTATAGATGGGGCGGACATGGTAAGCTAGTTTTTAGGCCTGGGTTGGGAGTAACAGATTTAGGCTGGTTTGGGTCAAATCAACCCAATAAAAATAAAACTACTTTTAAAATCAAACTCTTTATTTTCCCTTTTCTTTTCTTTTTCTTTATTTTTTAATTAAAAATCCTAAACTATCTAAAATATAAAATTAAACTAATTAACTAATTATTAAAATTATAAATATCACCTAATTCTAAATTAAAAGATAAAAAATCAATAATCTAAAAATTAAAAGACAAAAATATAAAATGAGCTATTTTTATGATTTTTAAATTTTTATAAAACAAATAATTACTCATTAATTCTAAAATAGTAAAAACAAATCATAAATACCATGCATGATATTTTTGATTTTTTTTATCATTTAAATTAAATATGCACAAAAATACAGATAATTAAGAAAATTCTACCAAAAATTCCTAAAATGGCAAATATTTAACAGAAACTCTATTTCCTTGGGACTTATTAGGAGTATTTCGTATAGGGCAAAATCGCATGCTTACATTGAGTACATCGTGGCAAGGGTGGCCTTATCTGATTTGACTCACCCCTATACTGGGAACCTGAGGCCCTGAAATTCTTACCAGACCCTGAATATATAGAATGATCAAATCTCTTACCGCCAAACTGAGGGGGCGCTTGCCGAGGGTTGAGATGAATACCTCGAGTACTGCTGCCTCTGACCATCTCAAAACTCACCAGAAGGACCCGAAGACCTCGCTTTCTCATTTTGGGCCCTATCATGCTCACGATCGGCCCTCTATTTCTATTTACGCTCCTCTACACCCTGAGCATATTCCTGAATACGAGAAATATCCATGTCTGGATTAAGTGAGAATGACATACAATCGTTAAGAAAGTGAGGCTCTAATCCCATTATGAACCGGTGAACCCGATCCTCCATCTTAGATACAATAGTGGGAGCATACCTAGCCAACGAATCAAACTGAAGAGTGCACTCCCGAACACTCATGTTACCCTGTCGAAGGGTCAAGAACCTATCAAATCTAGCTCGCCTAAGATCTGGTGGCAGATAATGAAAAAGAAAAACTTCTGTAAACTCCTGCGATACCACTGGAGGGGCATCCTCACCTCTAAATAATTCCCAAGACTCGTACCAATTAACTGTAATATCTCGAAGTCTATAGGAAGCTAGCTCAACTGACTTAGTCGCAGTGGCCTTCATTACCCGTAATGTCCTCTACACTCTATCAATAAATACCTGAGGGTCCTCTATTGGATCTACTCCAGTGAATACCGGAGGGTTTAAATAAATGAAGTCACGAATCCTGGCACTGACGAGCCTATCTGCATGACCAATACCTAATTCCTGACGCCAAGCTTGCGCGGCTACTAATCAGGTAAATAACTTAATATCATCTCTTATCTCCTGAACCGATGCATCCGGTTGAGGTGCTGAATGTACAGGGGCGGGCGCTAAAGCCGGTGCCCCTTAGAGCTCTTCTAGAAAGGGCGGGGTATATGAAGTCTGAGATGGAACCTCACCATGAGACTCTCCCCGAGCCCTGGTAACTCATGTCGCTCAACTAGTAGTCTTACCAGCCACAGACTTTCCCTTTTGGGCGGCCGTACTCTTTGGAGGCATCGCTGAAAATATAATGTATCGTTAGGCACATGAATTCTTGTATCGCACGATCTGAGATAAAAAGAGAAGATAACATCTAATATGTCATATAGCCTCATGTTTATAAGTGTAGTGCACGACACACCCTTAAACAAGACTCTATTAGCTACGGTGTATAGACAACCCTAGGATAGAACTGCTCTGATACCACTTTTGTTACGACCCAAACCGATGGGTCGCGATTGGTGCCTGTGTCCTACCTGCCAAACACCCCTAAGCATTCGTCTGAGATATTAACCTGAATAACACCTGTTGCATTATGAAAATAACATACGTGAAAGAAACCTGCCATTAAGGCATATGTACGTATACATGAAGGATACAGTGGGTGAGCCGGCAAGGCTACTATAGATAACTATACATCAAAAACTGAAAGCCAACAAGGCCACATACAACCCAACTAGACATACTGTCAACAGACCTCTAATAGAAATATAATTGGACAGACACGGGACTGAGCTACATCATACCCATATATATATATATATATATACACACACACACACATTAACATATCATATAAAAATCAAAAGCAACTTCCATCAAATGGAGCACGCCAACTCACGCTGATCAGGGATCCTAAGAAGAGGGACCATCAGCTTGCCTACCTGCACCTGCTGGCACGAAATGTAGGCCCCGTAAAATAGGGCATCAGTACGAAAAATGTACTGAGTATGTAAGGCATGAAAATTAGTACGTAAAAGACATAGATGAAATATTAAATACAGAAACACACTTTGAAATCTGAATAACTTTCTAAATTCTGAAACGTTTATAATGTCATACATGTGCGTATAAATGTCGTGCCATGTGTAGGTATGGGTGTACATAATATCATCAAGCCACTGAAGGCATCCCATCATATCGTCTCAGCCACTGTGGGCAACATCATCAACATATATCAGCTGATCAGGTGGTGGTGCATATATATCGCCGTAACCTTTTCTCATATCCCATGTACATATATTTACATATATACGTGTATATAACGCCATCTGGTCATGAGACAATACACATGTATAAATGAGTGAAATGCATGAAAAATACGTAATAATCTCAATATTCATTCCGGATAAACTTCAACTATGCATCCAAAACTGAAAGCCGACAAGGCCACATACAACCCAACTAGACATACTGTGAACAGACCTCTAATAGAAACATAATTGAACAGAGACGGGACTGAGCCACATCATACCCATATATATATACATACACACACACACACACACATATATATATATATATATACACATATATATATACATATACATATATATACATATACATATACATATACATATACATATACATATACATATACATATACATATACATACATACATACACTAACGTATCATATCAAAATCAAAAGCAACTTCCATCAAATGGAGCACGCCAACTCACGCTGATCAGGGATCCTAAGAAGAGGGATCATCAGCTTGCCTACCTGCACCTGCTGGCACAAAATGTTGGCCAGGTAAAATAGGGCATCTGTACGAAAAATTTACTGAGTATGTAAGGCATGAAAATTAGTACGTAAAAGACATAGATGAAATATGGAATACAGAAACACACCTTTAAATCTGAATAACTTTCTAAATTCTAAAACATTTATAATGTTATACTTGTGCGTATAAATGTCGTGCCATGTGAAGGTATGGGTGTACATAATATCATCAAGCCACTGAACGCATCCCATCATATCGTCTCAGCCACTGTGGGCAACATCATCAACATATATCAGCTGATCAGGTGGTGGTGCATATATATCGCCGTAACCTTTTCCCGTATCCCATGTACATATATTTACATATATACGTGTATATAACATCATCTGGTCATGGAACAATGCACATGTATAAATGAGTGAAATACATGAAAAATACGTAATAATCTCAATATTCATTCCGGATAAACTTTTTCAACTGCGTATTATTTTAAGACCCATGAACATAAGATAATAATAATTCTCATGGGAATTAAAAATATAGAAACCCCTAGTATTTCTATGAATAGAGTAATATATGAAATTTCTTCAGTATAATTTGAACCATGCCAAAAGAAAGAAGGGAGGGCGTTAACATACCTAGAATAGGGAAAACTCCGTTAAATATATCCTTAGAAAACCTTCATTGAATGAAGGAAATTTGCCTCCGCTCCTTTGAGATTCATGGACGAAAACTTGTTTTTGGTTCTTAAAAATTTGGAACGAAATAATCCAATCTTGGTTTCCTTGAAATTGAGAGGAAAACGTTTCTGGTTTCTTAAGAATTTGAAGGATTAACGTTTGGATTCCTTAAGAATTTGAGAGGAACAATGTTTGGATTCCTTAAGAGTTTGAGAGGAATAACGTTGAAGTTTTGGAAAGAATACATTTCTGGATCACTTTTGTTCATATTGGATTCTTAGCAAATACTTAATCATCCATTCTTTTTTATGCCTAGTTGGCAATAAGTGACTACCTAGTCACTCCTTATCTTGGTGGCTTCTTGCCACGTGTGTTTGGGAGGATAACTATTAAGTTTTTATCCGCTCATTAGTTAATCGGATAATGTCCCGTTATCCGATAATTAACCAATTACCCGCACAATTTAAAAATTGCTCCAAATTACTTAAAATTCAACTTATTTTTAATATACTTTATACATCATACTATCGTGGTCATATGCTACCTTACATGGTACTAGTTCATAATTATCAGGTATTATTGCTCGACCCGTATTTTATTTCAAATTAGCCACTTTCAACGAAACTCGTTTTATTTAATCCTATCCCTTTATCCTCCATAATATTTATTTATCGCTTGTTATAAATAGCATAAGTACGTTAACCTCAAGGTATTCTCATCCCCGAGTCTACGTCGTTTAACTGAAAACAAAATTTTAACGCACGAAAATGCGAGATGTAACATTTTGCACCAAGACAACCATTTATCTGCCATGTATGTCCTATGGAAAGACATACTAGACTCCCATTTCCTCAAAGAACCAGCACCACCTCCAAATTATTTGAAATAGTGTACATAGATATATAGGACCCTTACCATGTAACCACCCATAATAACTACAGTTATTTTCTCACACTAGTAGATGATTTCAGTGGATCCATTTTGACCCAACTATTGAGCTGCAAGAGTAATGTTGTTCAGGCCTTAAAGGCCTTTGTGGCCATGATTGAAAATCAATTCAATACATCCATAAAAAACATTAGATCTGATAATGGCATGGAGTTCACCAGCCATGAAGTCCTTTCATTCTACCAATCTAAAGGGATCATACATCAAAAATTATGTCCATATACACCATAACAAAATAGAATAGTGGAGAGAAAACATAAATATCTTCTAGAAACTGTCAGGGCTCTCATGTTTCAATCCAAACTCCCAACCAAATATTGGGGAGAATGCATCCTAACAGCCACCTATATGATAATTAGGCTTCCAACCACTTACCTTAACAACGAATGCCCCTTTGAGTTGTTGTATCAAAATAAACCCCATTACTCTCACTTGAGAAGCTTTAGGTGCCTATGCTATCCCACTCTACCCAAAACACACAGAGACAAGTTGAACCAAGAACTACTCTTCACATCTTTGTAGGATATCCATTTGGGACAAAAGGTTGTAAGGTACTAAGCCTGGCCACCAAGAGAATTCACATCTCCAGAGATGTAATCTTCCATGAAAATATTTTTCCATTCTCCTTAAGTTCTGAAATACTTCCTCTCCTCCTGTTCTTAGAACAGTCTCTTCCCCTAACTATGGTGAAGACAGTAGTCAGGTTCCCCCTATGAATTTTGGACAAAGTCCTGTTAGTGTCACATCTCCAGAGATAGAACACCACTCTGAGACACCTATAAATGATACACCTTCTCCAAACACCACTGACCCTTAATCTACAAATGATAACAATTTGCAGCCTTCATCTACACATGTCCAGTCAGAAGAACCAATTTTAAGGAAATCCAGTAGAAGTCATCAAACTCCTGCCTACTTAAAAGACTATATTTACCAGTTACCCAATAGTTCTGCTCAACTGTCCACTGTCACACAATATTGCACCCCTTCACTAAAAGCCTTATTTTCCAATCACCATCATATCACTCTTGATGCTCTATCTACTGAAAGTCAGCATTTGGTGCTAAATGTTTGCCATGATAGTGAGTCATCTTCATATAAAGAGGCATCCCTCAATCCTGTTTGGCAAGCAGCCATGACATAGGAATTTGAGGCACTCCATGCCAACCATACTTGAGATTTGGTCCCTTTGCCAGCTGGAAAACAAGCAATAGGTTACAAGTGGGTATGCAAAATCAAACATAGGGCTGATGTGAGCATTGAAAGGTTCAAAGATAGGTTGGTAGTAAAAGGTTATACTCAACAAGCTGGGATTGACTATATAGAAACCTTCTCCCTTGTTGTGAAAATAAAAATTGTTAGAGTCCTAGTTACAGTAGATGTTACGAAGGGATGAGACATTCCAATTAGATATGAACAATGTTTTTCTCCATGGGGACATACATGAGGAAGTCTATATGGAGGCTCCTCCTGGCCTTGTAGTTGATCAGTACAATCCAAGTACAGTGGTATACAGACTGAATAAGTCACTGTATGGACTTAAACAGGCCAGCAGACAGTGGTATGCCAAATTAACTGAAGCATTATCCTCAAAAGGGTACCAACATTCTGAAAATGATCACTCCCTTTTCTGCAAGAAAACTCCCTCATCCATCATTTTTGTGGCTGTATATGTTGATGATGTTATAATCACTGGAACTGATTTAGAAAAGATTGCTAGTTTGAAGGCTTTCCTGGATCAAATGTTCAAAATAAAGGATCTAGGTAGACTTCACTAATTTTTGGTACTAGAAGTCTTATATAAACCAGATGGCATTCTTATTTCTCAAAGGAAATTTACTTTAGACTTATTGAAAGAATATCAGTGCTTTGACTACAGCAGTGTTTCCTCACCCCTTGGCCCTGCTGTAGAGCTGAAGGCAAAAGAAGGCAATCTCCTACCAGACCCTACATACTACAGGAAACTAGTGGGAAAACTTAACTTTCTCACCGATACTAGGTTGAATATAGCTTATAGTGTGCATATCCTAAGTCAGTTTATGCAAGCTTTAAGGGACACCCACTTGACTACAACATTTCATCTTCTCAAATACCTTAAGAAGGATCCTACCATAGGTGTTTTCTTCTCCAACAATCATGACTGCTCAATCAAGGCCTTTTGTGACTTAGACTGGGCAACCTGCCCAAACTCTAGGAAATCTGTCACTGGGTACATTGTTTTAGTGGTAGACAGCCCTATTAGCTAGAAGTCCAAGAAGTAAGAGATTTTTCCTTATCCTCAGCTGAAGCAGAATATAGATCTCTCAAGAAGTAGTTGGGGAGTTGGTCTGGTTGAGCTGGCTGTTTGTAGAACTTACTGTTGCCCAGTCAAATCCTATCTAGGTGTTTTGTGACAGCCAATCTGCTATACATATTGCTCATAATCCAGTGTTTCACGAATAGACCAAGCACATTGAAGTTAATTGCTACTTTGTTAAGAACAAACTGCTGAAGGCCTAATCTCTCTTCATCATGTAAACACTTACAATCAGTTGGTTGATATCCTCACTAAGGCTATCACGGGGGTCAAACATTCAACTGTCCTAGGAAAGTTGCCTGTGAGAACCTCACTTCCAACTTGAGGGGGGTATTGAGTATAGTTATTATTGTTAATAGATTCATTATTGGATTGTGTAATATAATTTCTAGTTAGTGGTTACTTAGTAGTTAGCCTAGTAAAATTACTCAACGAACAAATAGTTTAGTTAACCTGTATATATACATGTACAATTAGAGAAATGAGTTGAGAGTTCACATTTTACAGAAAATATCTCGGTTCCTTCATTCTATCTTCTTCCTCTCTTCTCTCAGAATGTTCTAGTAGACTCCATGGGAGCTCTACTCATCTGAGCTCGTATGCATTCTTGTTAGTTTTCGGGAGACCCTCAGCTCAGAGACAATAAACATACTTACGTTGTAGTATATTTTTCTATAAACATACAAACATGAGTACATGCAGTACCAACTTGTAACTCATAGCAGATTGTATATCATCACTCGATGAGCAGATTGTATATCATTATTTTAACGAGATCGAGTGACCAATAAGGAAGTATGGTGGTGAGATAGAGAACTTTCTATTTTTAACCTGAGGTCTTATATTTGAAGTCTGGTAATAAAAGTTCTTTTGTTAGGGACGCTCTCCCTTTTAGTGGGATCTACATAGATGAATCTGGATAAATACTTGAGCCGGTAAAATTTCGAAATAAGGTGATTCTAAAAATTAAAAAAAAAGGAAAATGAGACTACTGTGAGACCCGATAAGTCTTCTTATTATTTAAAACTAAACTTTATGTTCTGAGAACTTTAACCTCATTTTATCCCTCCTCGATTTGCGTGTGTAGTCCGAGCGTGTTTCCGGAAAGCTGTTGTGTTGAAACTTGATAAAAATAAGAAGAAGGACTGAGCAGGTTGCAGGCCTTTGATCTCGCATTTGCGAGAACAGGCATCGAAATTGCGACCTTTGAGAGGTCCGCATTTGTGAGCTAATTTTGCTAGGGATATCCAAACAGATCCGCCAGACTCCTCTGAGTTTGCTCATGACTTGTGAGACCTATATAACCTAGTGCTCTGATACCAACTTGTCATGACCGGAAATTCCCACCATCGGGATCATGATGGTGCCTAACATTTCACTTACTAAGTAAGCCAATGTTAGAACAATCTACTCCTTTTAATAGTTTAAATCATATATTAAAAAAAATTGAGATAGCTGAATAACTTTAAAGTTATAATGCGGAAGTTGAACTAGACAAATATCTATTACAATTCCCTGAACCTGGTAGCACCAGTGCATGAACTACAAGAGTAATATCCATAAGGGTCTGTAATAAGTAACAAGTTATTCAACTGAAAGTACACAGCTAAATAGACAGAGAATGGGGACTACATGAGCTGCGTGCACTGAATAGTCGTACTTCAAGTCTTCGCAAATGTTAGATCCGAGCTCGTTAATAACCGCCGCTGGGATCGTCTCCAAAATCTGCACAGTGTGCAAAGTGCAGTATCAGTACAACTGACCTCATATATTGGTAAGTGCCGAGCCTAACCTCGACGAAGTAGTGGCAAGGTTAAGGCGATTCACCTACGCTGAAACTTGTACGTAGTCTATAATAATGATAGAATAATTGAAATGCAATGCAGAATTAAACAACAAACATGAATTGATAACCACATCCTCGAAAATAAACCGGTGTCGTCCAAAATTACAAATCTCTACCAGCTCAAATAACAATACCGAAAAACAACGCAGCCCAAGATATAGAAACATATAGGTTATAGCGACGCGCAACCCGATCCCACCAGACAACACATAATCCTCCATTATTCTACCTAAACCATATAACTAACAGTATATATATATATATATATATATATATATATATATATATATATATATATATATATATATATATATTTGTTGCGGCATGCAATCCGATCCCATCATATATCAATATCATAATTTTACCCTTATTTCACCATATCAATCCAGTCTTATTCCACCTGTTGTGGCGTGCAACCCGATCCCACCGTATAGCAATATAGATGTCACAATTCACCCATATTACACCATATCAATCCTCCCTTATTATACCTGCAGCTACACTCGAACTGAAGGATAAATCTTTGATCTCAACTGGAGAACCTGTCGATCTAGAATAGATATCGGCTACTCCTCGTAGGTCAAATCCTTGTCCAGCTAGACAAAGTTGAAGTCTAATATGTGGGATGGATCGCCGTGATACTTCTGAAGCATGGACACATGGAATACTGGATGGATCGTTGATAAACCAGATGGCAACGCAAGTCTGTAAGCCACCTCTCCCACTCGATCAAGAATCTCAAAAGGCCCAATGTATCTAGGAATCATCTTGCCCTTCTTTTAAGAGCTTATTACAACCTTCATAGGTGACACACGGAGCCACACTCTCTCTCCGACTATGAATGCAACATCACGGATATTACAGTCGGTATAACTCTTCTTCCTGGACTGAGCTACACGAAGTCTATCCTAAATGATCTTAACCTTATCCAAGGCATCCTGTACCAAATATGTACCTAATAACTGAGACTCCCCCAGCTCAAACCATCTAACTGGCAATCGACATTGTCTGACATATAAAGCCTCATAGGGAGCCATCTGGATGCTCGACTACTAAGTGTTGTTGTAAGCAAACTCTGCGAGTGGCAATAACTGATCTCAAGAGCCTCTGAAGTCAATAACACACACGCGGAGCATATCCTTGAATATCTTAATAGTGAACTCGGACTGTACATCCATATGAGGATGAAATATTATGTTCAACTCAAACTACGTGCCCAACTCACGCTGCACTTCCCTCCAGAAATGCGAGGTAAAATGCGTACCTAGATTAGAAATGATAGATACGGGCATACCGTAAAAACGTACGATCTCGCAGATATAAATATTTGTCAACCGCTCTGAAGAATAGGTAACTGCCACATGAATGAAATACACTGACTTGGTCAGTCTATCCACAATAACCCAAACTGCATCGAACATCCTCTGAGTTCATGGGAGTCTAACAACGAAATCTATAGTGATACGCTCCCACTTCCACTCAGGAATATCTATCTTCTTAAGCAAACCACCAAGTCTCTTATGTAAGTACTTTATGTGCTGACAATTTAGACAGTGAGCCACATATGCCACTATATCTTTCTTCATTCTCCTCCACCAATAATGTTTCCGCAAGTGTTGATACATGTTGTATGTGCCCGGATGAATAGAATATTAGGAACTGTGGGCCTTCTCTAGAATCAACTCATGAAGTCCATCCATATTAGGCACACAAACACGACCCTGCATCCTCAAAACCCCATCATCTCCGATAGTAACCTACTTAGCATCTCTGTGCCCCACTGTGTCCCTACGAACAAGAAAATGAGGGTCATCATACTGCCTCTCCCTAATGCACTCAAACAATGAATATCGAGTAACCGTACAAGCTAGAACATGACTGGGATCAGAAATATCCAACCTCATGAACTGATTGGCCAAAGCCTGAACATCTAATGAAAGTGGTCTATCACCGGCTGGAATGTATGCAAAGCTGCCCTTACTAGCTGACTTCCTACTCAAAGCATCGGTCACCACACTCACGACCCAGAATTTCCACCATCGGGACCGTGATGGCGCCTAACAATTCAATTGCTAGGCAAGCCAATGTTAGAACAATCTACTCCTTTTAACAGCTTAAATCAGATATTAAAGAAGAACTGAGATAACTAGATAAATATAAAGTAATAATGCGGAAGCTGAACTAGCCAAATATCTATTACAATTCACTAAACCTGGTGTCGTTAGTGCACGAACTACTAGAGTAATACACGTAAGGGTCTGAAATAAGTAACAAGCTATTCGAATGAAAATATACAGCTAAATAGACAGAGAATGGGGACTCTAGGAGGTGCGAGCGCTGAACAGCCGTACCTCAAGTCTCCGTGAATGTCCGATCCGAACTCGCTAATAACCATGGCCGAGACCGTCTCCAAAATCTATACTGTGCATAGAGTACAGTATCAGTATAACCGAACCCATGTATAGGTAAGTACCGAGCCTAACTTTGACGAAGTAGTGACAAGGCTAAGTCGGGTCACCTACGCTGAAACCTGTACGTAGTCTATAATAATGACAGAATAAGTGAAATACAGTACAAAATTAAACAGCCAACATAAAATGATAACTAATGCCTCGAAAATAAACCAATATCTTCCAAATTTACCAATATCTACTAGCTCAAATAAAAATACAGAAAAACAACATAGCCCAAGATATAGAAACATATAGGTTGTTGCGGCGCGCAACCCGATCCCACCAGACAACACATAATCCTCTCTTATTTCACCATACCAATATCAATAATAGTAATGGTGCGGTGTGCAACCCGATCCTGCCATATATCAATATCAATATCGTAGTTTTACCCTTATTTCACCATATCAATCCATCCTTATTTCACATGTTACGGCGTGCAACCCGATCCCTCCATATATCAATATAGATATCACAATTCACCCTTATTCCACCATATCAATCTTCCCTTATTACACCTGCTGCGGCGCGCAGCCCAATCCCACCATATCAGTACCAAACACTCAATCTACACAGTCAAATCAACAATGTAAATCACAAGGCCTTTGCGATAATTTAATACCAAACTGAACCAAGAAAAGGAAAACTTGTTCAATATAGAATCTACACAAATAATACTACACAGGGAGACCAAACCAACAATTTACAATTAGAATATGCAACCAAGTCAAATTAGGCAAATAGCGGGGATTGGGAAACTATGATGAGAGCTAACATGGTTAACAAAAGAAGATATTGATTAAAACATAGTAGTTAAGTATGGAAAGCAATAGAACATATAACAATTAAGACAGGGAAGGAAACAGTTATGGTAAACTAGTAAATTAGGGAAAACAGATAAGTCGGCGGCGTATAAGCACTTGTCACCTTGCATATACACCCGCTCACATGAAATTCACATAACATATAGTTTACAAGGTTCCTAATTCCCTCAAGTCAAGGTTAGACACAACACTTACCTCACTCTGAAGGCCACTCAAAGCTCAATCACAACGTTGCCTTTCAAACTCGCCTTTAAACCAACAATATCTATACAACTACCAACTAAAGGTGATGTTCTAAACATCAATACCATACAAGAGGAGGGGTGATTTGTGTGGTACCTAATTTTTGCACTAGAAGAACCTGGTTCCTCTAGATGTACTTACTATGACTGTTTGCGGAATTAAGAGTGCATAAAATAAAGAACACAGAGATTTTTACGTGGAAAATACCTGGCTCAAAAAGTGGAAAAACCATGACATACTACTCAGTAGGATTTTCCCAAACTTCCACTAAAATCACTGAACCAAAACAGCATTTAATAAACTCTTGTAAACCTAAGGATTAAACTCTAATCCAGTGTGGCACACAACCTCAACTGTTGCGACACCTTCAAGTTAACTCTAACTTGAATACTCAAAGTACCTAATACAATTGCTTCTATGAAAGCTGAAAGGTACAATATGAAAACACCTACTACAATTGAACTAGATATAAAGAAAGACACAATGGAATTGGTTCTTCACTCTGGTTCATGTAGCTTCAGATTTGCACACTTGAATCACACACAAATTGCTTGCAAAATCGCCTAGCTCTTTTTCTCTTAATTTAGTTTAACTTACACGTATGTGCAATAACCTGTAAAAGAGAAAAATCATTATTTTTTATAGAGTTAGTAATCAGAGTTTGATTAAAACTCGAATTGCTGATCCTTCATCCAATTCGAGTCCTAGTACAATTCAAACTCCAATCCTTATCCTTAATCCAGATGTGGTTCTCTTCACATAAGGAGACTTCAACTCCTTATCATATGCAACCTTTTCGATCAACTCAGAAGATATTATCGCTGATCCTTGAGACTTATCTTCTTCACACGTATGTCACATGTGTAATCATATCAACACTGTGTCTCACATGATGGACCTGGTTCATGACTGAGTTCATTTTGTCAATCTTCAAAACTTCATCTGAACTTGGGCCAACAAATTCCCCCTTTTTGATGATGACAAACTCTGTGCTTTTATTAATCAAAGTCCCTGTGGAACTCAGCTTAATTTTCATACTTTAAGTTAACTTATCATTAAGGACCAGGTTTAATCTGGTTATAAATATCACTTTATTTCAGAATACAAAGTAAGGCAAAATATCTCTTCCCCCTTTTGGCATCATCGAAAAGTTGCATACTATATGAATCCCAGATGATAATTTTTACTCATGGCCACTGGGGCAACTGCAAGTGAAAACATGATTTAGTTAATCAATAATCAACTTCACAAAAAATTTAACTATTAAGATCAGAAGTTTCATAGAATAAGAGAAAACAAAACACATTGTCATTGATTAGAAGATGTTTCTACAAAACAGACCATAAAAAGAAAAACAAACATCCAACCATGAGCAAAAACAAATAAAGGTCCCGAATCTGGGTCACTGAGGGGGTTTCTAAACTGGTTCTAGGGCTTGGAGGAACTAGAGGGTTGGGATTGAAGAAGATTGAGCATTGTTTGGAGCATCCCTTCACTCTTTTATTTTTCCTTTGCTAGCTCATCTTTGAGGCCATTTCTTTCACTTTCTAGTTCAGCATGCGAGCCTGGAGCCTAACAATTTCTGCATCTTTTCTTCCACACTCTAGAATTAATGTCCTAACTTTGTTGTTCACAGGAGTCTTCAAGGATGAACCGGGTTCAACTGGAGTTACAATTAGCGGATAATCACAAGCCTGCAGAGTTTTGATTCCAAAGTGCTCTTTGCTGGAGGCCATCTCCCACTTTTTCAATGGCACATCTAACTTGGCCAAGACAGTTGTCAGTATAAACTCATAAGGTGTGGCATGGGCCTTGGAGCCATTGATCACTCTATCCAGCAGCTTGATAATGAAAGCAGGCCAGTTAATCTGCTTTCCTCTCACAAGACACTCCAAAAGGACCAAGTCCATATGATCTGGGTCACTGAGGGGGTTTCTAAACTGGTTCTAGGGCTTGGAGGAACTAGAGGGTTGGGATTGAAGAAGATTGAGCAATGTTTGGAGCATCCCTTCACTCTTTTCTTTTTCCTTTGCTAGCTCATATTTGAGGCTATTTCTTTCACTTTCTAGTTCAGCATGCGAGCCTGGAGCCTAACAATTTCTGCATCTTTTGTTCCACACTCTAGAATTAATGTCCTAACTTTGCTATTCACAGGATTATTCAAGGATGAACCAGGTTCAACTGGAGTTACACTTAGCAGATAATCACAAGCCTGCAGAGTTTTGATTCCAAAGTGCTCTTTGCTGGAGGCCATCTCCCACTTTTTCAATGGCACATCTAACTTGGCCAAGACAGTTGTCAGTATAAACCCATAAGGTATGGAATGGGCCTTGGAGCCATTGATCACTCTATCCAGCAGCTTGATAATGAAAGCAGGCCAGTTAATTTGCTTTCCTCTAACAAGACACTTCAGAAGGACCAAGTCCATATAATTTGCAGTGTGCCTTCTCTCCTGTATGGGCAGCAAACACTTGTTCACAAACTCAAAAAGCACCTTGTGCTCAGGCTTCATCTCACTCTTTTGCACAAATCTAGCCTCGGGCACTTCTTCAGTAGACTTGGTATCACAAAAATTTCTAGTGATTTGGAGAGCAGAAGGGAGAGAATCTAGACATGGCCACATTTGCCTAGTATAGTCATCATAGCCCTCACAGGGTATGTCTAGAATTCTACCCAATTTAGGTGCATCAAACTTCACCTTAACTACCCCCACCAAGCTGGTAACAACCCCATTCACCACTATGGCATTTTCCATAAACTCGATCAGCTCTTTTCTTACCAGCCTGCCATCCAATTGAAGAACCATGTCCTTCCACCCTTGTGCATTCAGCGCATCAACCAATCCTTTCATGCCTGGCTCCCCCAGGTCTTTAAGAATTCTTCTTTTCAAGATCTTTCTCCGGCCAAAAAGGACAAATCTGTCCTATTCCTTTTCAGATTCCTCTTCTACTTCTTCTCCACTCCATGTTTCTTCTTCTTCATGAACTTTCACTTATTTTCCTTTGACTGCAGACCTGGTTCTTTTTGCCATGGAGGGTTCAGCCGATACAGATTCTGAAGACTTCTTGGTAGAAGTCTTGGATTTCTTTGGTGTAGGAGTGGGAACCTTCTCAGTTGTACCTCTTTCCTGATGGACCAGATCCATCTCCTCCTCCTCTTCTTCTGTAGCCACAGAACTTACCACAACTTTAGCTTTTCCCTTTTCCTTCTTCTTTTTCTTGCTTGCCTCTAGGGCTTTCTACAACTCAGCCTCACTTTGCCTTACCCTGCTTCTAGTATCTTTCACCTTTGGTGTTGAAGGGACAGTAGATTTAAGAGATGACACCTTTCTCTTCTTTGTTGGCTTAGAGGCAGTTGGAGCCTTTTGAGAAGAACTTTGTGCTTCTTGGGATCATAGCTTGCTCCAACCTTCTTCAGAATGTCAACCAAGGTTTCTTCCATAGATGAACTAGGTTCATCTTGTTGTTCACTCAGGTGCACAAGACCTTCAGCAGCCTCCCCAGATTCACTTCCCCCCGGCTTGTTACCACTCTCCTCTATTCCTCCAAAAATGGCAAGAATTTTATCTTTCTTTTTCTTTCCCTTTCTACTCGACTCTCCCTTATTTACATATTTCACAGAACCCACCAACACAAACCTATTGTCCACTTTCTCGACTACATCAGAAAAAATATAGCATGTATTTACCTCCCTAGGGTTTTCTTGATTCTTGTCCGAGTCAAAAGACCCACATTCTTCTCCATCGCTTGCAGAAATAAAAGCCTCAGACTCAGAACTCGAGTCAAATGATTCCTTTTCAGAGCTCTTCTTTTTCTGGCTGGCTCTCAATTTTTCATTTAGAGTCGTTCTCAGAACACCAGTAGCTACAGTATTTCTTGCCAACATCTTTTGCCGGTGAAATCTGGGTTTAGGGTTATCGCCACGGGGTGCATATGAGGATGTGTTAGGATATACAGGTGGGGGAGTTCCTGTATTTTCTTGAGGACTAGTCATGGTGAAGGATTTCTGAAAAGTTTTGGGGATATTGGAGTTTTTTGGAGTGAAAGAGTATGATCTGGGGTTTAGCACTTAATGACGGTTATGGATTGAAATAGGAATATGTGAAGTGTATTTAAAGTGATATATGATTAGGAGCAGTAACGACAGTCTTTTAGCAGTGGTCAATCAGGAGTCTAATCCCATTAGGACTCCGATCTTTAAGAGATAGATGGATGACACTAGTTTTTAGGAAAAAGTCCGATTTTCTTTAGAATTCTAGGAGAATGAAACTAGTTCAATGCTCCACGGTTATATTTTTAGGAGTTTTGGTTAGAATAGGACTTCTGCTCATAATTGGAATATTTAATTTTCTAATTGTGCAAAGTATAGAAACATACCTGACCTTTTCTCATGAGCATATACTGATGAACCGGGTTCTTCGAGTAGAACTTCTCTTGATTATGCCTCATATATCATAATAGAAAAAAACTTTGTAAGAGATCAATGAATTAATGTAAACACACGTCACAGGAGTATACTGATTAGAGTATGAGAATGAGTAAGAATTAGTCTAGATACTTACACAAAGTCAGACTTTCTAACCTATTTTTTTTTTCAATCAATTTTTTTCATTGCATTCTGCACTGGTTCCTTTTTAGGTGATCTTAATCATCCCTAATTCCAACCTGTTCCTTTCAAAGTTTTCCCTATTCAGTGCTTTGGTAAAGATGTCAGCTATTTGTTTATCAGTAGCACAGAATTCTATTGAGATTAATCATTTCTCATAATTATCTCTCAAGAAGTGGTGTCTAACATCTATGTGCTTGGTCCTTTTATGATGAACAAAGTTCTTTGTCATACTTATAGCACTAGTGTTATCAAAAAATATTGGTATGCATCCCACTTCAATTCCAAAATTTACCAATTGTTATTTAATCCATAGTAATTGAGCACAACAAGAAGCTGCAGCCACATACTCAGCTTCAGCAGTAGATAGGGCTACTGAATTTTGCTTCTTGGTAGCTCATGATACAAGACATGAACCAAGGAAGTGTGCCATACCTGAGGTACTTTTACTATCCACTAGGAAACCTGCATAGTCAGTATCAGCATATCCTACTAGATTGAAATTACTACCTTTAGGGTACCAAAGACACAATTCAGTAGTGCCTTTCATATATCTCAATATCCCCTTGATAACAGTCAAGTGAGACTCTTTTGGATTTCCCTGAAATCGAGCACATAGCCCTACACTGAGAACAATGTCATATCTACTGGCAGTAAGATACAAAAGTGAGCCAATCATACCCCTATACAATTTCTGATCAACTGATGAACCAGGTTCATCAATATCTAATTTAGTGGCAGTTGCAATAGGTGTATCTATTTCTTTAGAATCCTCCATTTTAAACTTCTTGATTAGTTCTTTTGTATACTTCTACTGGTGAATCATGGTTCTATTTTGGCTTTGTTTGATCTGCAACCCTAAGAAGAAGTTAAGCTCACCCATCATGCTCATTTCAAATTCAATTCCTATTATTTTTGTAAAATCTTTGCTTAGCTTGTCAGTGGTGGCCCCAAAGATTATGTCATCAACATAAATTTGTACAATAAGAAGGTCTTTACCTTTTTCCCTTAAGAATAAGGTACTATCTATTTTACCTCTCTTGTACCCATGCTCCAGTAGGAATCTTGACAGTCTTTCATACCTTGCTCTTGGTGCCTGTTTGAGTCCATAGAGAGCCTTGTCCAGCTTGTACACATGTTCAGGACATTCTTTGCTTTCAAATCCTGGAGGTTGTTTCACAAACACTTCTTTCTTCAGGTAGCCATTCAGAAAGGCACTTTTGACATCCATTTGATGAAGAGTGAATTCCATATGTGCTGCAAAGGCTATAAGAAGTCTGATTGCCTCTAGTCTTGCAACTGGAGCAAATGTCTCATCATATTCTATTCCTTCCTCTTGGATGTAACCTTGTACCACCAACCTCGCCTTGTTCCTTGTGACAGTTCCATCTTCATCAAGTTTGTTCCTAAAGACCCATTTAGTGCCAATGACTGATCTATCCTTGGGTCTTGGAACTAGGTGCCAAACTTGACTTCTTTCAAACTGGTTTAGCTCATCCTGCATTGCATTCACCCAGTTTGCATCCTGCAAAGATTCAACAATATTTTTAGGTTCAATGATAGATAAGAAAGCATCAAAAGCACACAGATTCTTTAATTGCGATCTGGTTTTGACTCCAGATGTTGGATCAGTGATAATGTTCTCAATGGGCTGAGAACTTTGATACTTGTGAGGTTTTACAACCAACTGGCTTCTGCTGGATGTTTCAGCCATTTGATGAGGAACGGGTTCATGAACAGGTTCCTTCAAGGAGTTTACTTCAATTCCACTTTGACTTCTTCCCCCTGTCAGGTTGCCCTGTAGGGAAGAACCTGGTCCATCACCTGTTCCTTCTGTTAGGTGTCACTTTGACTTGAGCTGATGCTTCATCCAAGTCTTTGTCCAGTCCAATGGCTTTATCTTCATGTTTTTGTCTCTCAGAAAGAATGTTAGTTTCGTCAAATACTACATGTACACTTTCTTCTACACACAGAGTTCTTTTATTTAAAACTTTATAAGCTTTTCTATTTGAAGAATATCCCAAGAATACTCCCTCGTCACTTCTGGGATCAAACTTTCCTAGGGAGTCTTTTCCATTATTGTGCACATAGCACTTACAACCAATTATCTTAGGATGGGATATATTTTTTCTTCCTTTAAGTAACTCATAGGGAGTCTTCTCTGCTATAGGTATGGTCATGCATCTATTTATGATGTAACATGCAGTGTTTACACCCTCTTCCCAGAAACTGTGAGGCAGTTTGCTAGATAGTAACATTGTTCTAGCCATATCCTCAAGAGTTCTATTTTCCTTTCAACTACTCTATTTTGTTGTGGAGTCCTAGGGGCAGAGAAGTTGTGATCTATGACATTTTCATCACAGAACTCAGCAAACTTAGACTTTTCAAACTCAGTTCCATGATCAGACCTAATGGATGCAAGATGATTTCCTAATTGTTTCTGAGTCTTCCTAACAAATGCAGAAAACATGTCAAATGCTTCATCTTTGGAAGTTAGAAATAAAATCCAGGTGAATCTAGAATAGTCATCAACTAGCACCATTACATATTTCTTTCCACCTCTGCTCATGGTTCTCATTGGACCACATAGATCCATATGAACCAGTTCCAACGTCTTGGACGTACTTACCATTTTCTTGGATTTGAAGGATGACCTTACTTGCTTCCCCCTTGCACATGCCTCACAAACTTTGTCTTCCTTGAAATTGACATTAGGTAGACCTACAACCAAGTCCTTGGAGACTAATTTGTTTAGCTGGTTTAGACTGGCATGGCCAAGCCTTTTGTGCCATAGGAGGGGATCATTAACTAACACACTTAAGCAAGTGAGTTCATTTTCTGAAAGAGTTGACAAATCTACAATGTAAATATTGTTAACTCTTTTTCCCTGCAAAACAATCTTTTCACTGATAAGGTTAATCACAAAGCATTTGGTGGAGGTAAAAGCCACAAGGTTACCTCTGTCACACAATTGTGACACACTTATTAAGCTATATTTCAAGCCATCTATCAGGTAGACATTCTCTATGGAATGAGAATCAGTCTTGCCTACCTTTCCAACCCCCAATGATCTCACCTTTCTTTCCATTACCAAAGGAGACATTACCTCGTTTTAAGTCCTCAAGTGAAAGGAACTGGTCCTTGTCCCCAGTCATATGTTTTGAGCAGCCACTATCCATATACCATATTTGGCTCCTCCCTTTCACTTGGACCTCTTGTTCATCATCTGATTCTCCGATGGCCATTAGTGCTTGCTCCTTCTCAGCTTCATCTTCTGAGTCTTCATCTGAAGTTTCTCCCCAAGCAGCAACCATAGCCTTGGTTGAACCTTTGTTTCTCTTTGGTTGAACCTGTTCCTTCTTCATGTTCCTTCATTCAGCTCTTTCTTTCTTCCACTCAATTTCCCATTGAGGGCAGTTTTTTATCATGTGGTCAGTCTTACCACACTTGTAGCATCCCTCATTGGTTTGTTTCTCCGGAGCTCTTGATTTGTTAAAGTTTGTACCTCTTGAAGAACCCTTTCCTCTCATCAGGTACTTGAAATCCCTAGTGATCATAGCCACTTCATCATCTTCCAAATCTGCACCTTCAGTAATTCTTAGAGCTAAACTTCTCTCCTTTTTGGGGTTATCCATATCCATGGTTTGTCTCCTCATTTCATAGGCAGTTAGATTTCCAATTAGTTCATCCAATCTGAGGGTAGCAATGTTCTTGGATTCCTGAATGGCAGTTATTTTGCTTTCCCATGTGACTGGCAGAACTCTTGTCAGAATCTTCTCAACTTTGTCTTCTTCAAGGATAATCCTTCCAAGAGATTCAAGTT